>JAODKL010000115.1:247896-263192 GCA_026780765.1 Petrocephalus schoutedeni
GAGTCAGCGCCTTTCGGGGAGCTCACGGCGGCTGCACACAGGGATCTGCCCGAGTCAGCGCCTTTCGGGGAGCTCACAGCGGCCGCCACTGGGATCTGCCCGAGTCAGCGCCTTTTGGGGAGCTCACAGCGGCCACCACCGAGATCTGCCCGAGTCAGCGCCTTTCGGGGAGCTCACAGCGGCCGCCACCGGGATCTGCCCGAGTCAGCGCCTTTCGGGGAGCTCACAGCGGCCGCCACCGGGATCTGCCCGAGTCAGTGCCTTTTGGGAGCTCACAGCAGCTGCACACAGGGAAGGCCTGGGCCGGGGCCCGCGGGGGGGAGCATAGACACAAGCGCAGACGCAGACACAGGCGTGCACCAACAACGCAGGCCCACATGCAGGTGTACACCAACAATGCAGGTGTGCACCAACAATGTAGGCACACACACACACACGTAGGCACATAACAACAAGGCAGGCCCACATGCAGGCTTGCACCAACAACGCAGGCATGCACCAACAATGCAGCCGCACACACACACAAACGCAGGCACGTACCAACAACACAGGTTCACAAACAGGTGTGCACTAACAACGCAGGCAGACACACATACACACACAGGCACATACCAACAAGGCAGACACAGACAATGCTGGCATGCACGCACGCACAAGCTAGAAAGAAAAAAAAGGTTTATACTCATTTCTTACTCGGTTATCTCCTCTCTTGGGAGTTAAAAAAGACTGCAAGGATTTCCCAAGGGGGCCAATGGCTCGGGCACATTTACTTAACGATGGGAGACGCACGCCTGACAGCAGGGGGGGGGCGAGTCCCGCCAAGAGCGTGGCCGAGGCACCAGCGTTACATTAGCAGCGCGGCGGCGGCCGACACAGCATGCATTATTAATGTCTGATATTAGCACCGGCGCTAAAATGCACAATAACAAGAGTAATGCAGGGGGTCTCTCTCAGTGATGGGGCAGCCACACTTGGGTGTCAAGTGGCAGCACTTCCAACAGCCGTCAGCGCCGAGAGCGATTTAGCACATTGCGGACCAATCGGATGCGGACCAGAGACGCCCGGACTTACAGGACCCCCCCGCCTTTAAAACGGAGCATCAGATTTGCATCCTTTCTACAGGATAACAGAAAGGCTGGGTGCTAATTTTGATGCAGCAACAGACAAAATGCCAAATCATGGTCAGCAGAGCCCAGTGGGCCTGCTTTGGGGGAATGCCTGCCCCCATGGCAGGAGACAGCCCCATTCAAAACCCCGATAAGATAAACGCCGTGCCAGCTTTAAAACACTGCAAGCCCTTCAGGGTCAGCACGGGCCTCAGTGAGGTGGCAATGGCAGGATCCGTGGCAATGGGCAAGAAGGGGCGGGGCCTGGCCCAAATGGGTGCCGCGAGTGGACCCGCACAGCACACAGCCCGAGAGAGACGCAAATTAAGAGCAGAGTGTTAATCCCTTACCCTGCTAACGGGTGTGTGCACAGGGGCTGCGTGCGGCAGACGGAGGGGAACGACCTGCCCTCACCCCCCCCCCCCCACGCTCCTGAGGTGTGTCACTCTCTCATAGCTGCTCCCATGAATATGCCACCAGGTAACAGACCGCGTCCCGTTCGGTTGGCTATGGGAGATTTTTGGCAACACATCTGCCTTTTGGTCACGGTTTCTAACCCAGCCGTCACACCGGACTCCCATTCTTTATTTGCCTTTAAAATCCCCCACGGTGCCCATCCACATACCGGCCTGCATGCTCTGGTTCGCTTCTCTCACGATTTTTCAGTTCACCCCCAACCCCCCCCCCCCCCCACCCCAGTTGGTACTTGGTTTCTTCCAAATCCCCCAAAGTGCTACAGCTCATAAGGTCACCACCATCGGCAGCAGGGGGCGGGGGAGCCAGCAGCCGCTCCTACCTGCAGTTGCCGTTAACTAATCAGTGGTAACAGTAATTACTCAGAGCAACAGCGGCAGTGGCTCAGAGGAAGAGCGGAGAGTAAAACATGGCCCAAGCACTCCTAAAGAAGTGATACTTAGGAGCTGAGGTTGTCCCAGGGAGGAGTTTTGGCGACAGGTATTGATTAAGCGAGAGGAAAACAAAAATGAAGTAATTAAGTAAAGCCAGAGGTAAGAGACTGGGGGGTCCTCCCTCTTCTATAGAAGAAGGAAGGGGAGAGGCAAGGCTACTCAAATATGTCTAATTACTACGGTATTACCCTGCTCACAATGCGGGGCCCGATTCGCCCCGCGTGGATCCTCATTTCCTGCCTAATCCCGTCTCACCGGTCTGCTAGGGCACTTCCCCACCCCCAGGATGCCCCCCCAACCCCGGGCATTCCTTTCACTGGTCATTTACTTCCACAGTGTAGCCAAGCTATGCAAGCACCCCCAGACCCCCAAGAACACAGCCTGGGGTAGAGATGGCGGGGCGGGGAGGTGATTTTTTGATTCTGTAAAGGCTAGAGGGCACAATAAACAATAGACCTTGAGCCATGGGCTGGGCTGGGCTGGGCTGGGCTGGCATAGGGTGGGGTAGGGTGGGGTGCTGGAGCAACCAATTACTTTCAATTAAATCAGACAACAGGCTCCTCCTCTGCCCATCTTCTGTTTGTAAATCCACATGCACACCTTGATGGGTCACACATCAACCAGGAGTGTGTGGTAACTGGAGACGAGGACCACCTGACCCACTTTCTGGGTCCAATATCTGCATTGTGGTTGGTGGGGGGGGCTGTAATTCAAAGGTAAAATCAACTGGCCTTCAAACCCAAAACCAGCAGAGCAACCCGGAATAAGACCCAGGAGATCATGCAGTACACCATCACATTCAGAGTGACCGCATGCCGCCGCTTTGGCCGCAAGGGGCCTCTATGCCCTGTGCCTCCCAGACCCGCAGCGTGCTCGGCTAAGCTATCACTCCGCCGGGTGGCCCAGACGCGGACGAGCCTCCCAGCCACCGGGTCCGATTCATTCAGCAGACAAAAACCGATTGTTAACAAAGTATCTCGGACAAGGGGCTCATTACATTGAATGAGGGAACAAGATAAAAGTCCTACAGTAAAATTGTAAAAACACAATGAAGAAAAAAAAAAAGGCCGGATGTTAAAAGCCTCTCGCCTGAGAGCTAGGCGCTGTCCGCTCCGGCCTTCTCTCCTAGCCCGACGAATTCCAGGCAGGCCATGCTTTGAGGCTCTCTGTGGACCACACGCTATAAACACCACACTGGGGACCACTAATGAACCACCACCAAAACAAACGCTAAGAGTCAACAGAGACTGAGAGAGTCTCAGCCCCGAGATCTTGCATCGCTCTGGGGGAAAGCCATTGTCTAACGGGATATAATTAGTGGAGTGGAGGAGTTTAAAATTTGCATAATGGTGCAAACATGGGGTGGAGGAGGGAACCGGGGAGGGGGGAGGGGGTGGAGGGGGCACAAGGGGGCCGGAGGGGGTACCACCTCAAACGACTGCAGACCATTGGAAAAATACGCTGACAAGGTCTGAGCGAGCAGCGTGATGTGAAACCACAGTGGCACATCAGCGCCCCCGGTGTCAGAAATGGGGACCCACATACTGGCTGCATTTTCTGAGCGGAAAAGCTCACTAGTTAACTGTAAGCAATGGGGGAAAATTCAATTTCCCATGTTTTCTCCCCACAGAATGATAGAAATAGCTTTTTTAACACAGTAGCTAAAAAATAAGCGCTGATATCGAGAATTCCTATTGTGAGCGAATTATCGCCCAGATTCATTCATCCACCTTTCAGCCTCATATCCAGGACTGACCAGACAGCGCCAGCTGAAAAATTAATGAAATCCTTCAGCGTGGGGACTAAGCGGGGCAGCAAGCAAGTCAGACACCCTCGGGAGGAGATTCTGATCGCAGCGGGGCCTCACCGAGGTAAACACACCAGCAAATTTCTAAAGCTTAACCAAAAATGTGACTCACTGAACCTCAACATGTGACAAAAGAGTAGCCAGCTCAATCCGAACCCGTCCCCCCACCCCAAAACAAAAAAACACCCATTGTCCATGTTCTGATCCGTCCAGGGGACGGGACCAGCTAAATCCACAAACTCTTGCCCCCCCCGCCTCCCCGAGTGCCTGGCCGCGGTGGCCTCGCGGCCTCTGGAGTGTGGATTACCTAAATCCGGGTCGCCCGGTGCTCTAATCCGCGGAGAGCGAAGGAGCCTTATTTAAGGACAGCTTTGGAAGAATGGGAGGCGTGGAGTTTCTGCTTGTACAGTCATTAGAGGCATTTGGGATGTGCAGAGAGGGGGCAAAAGACAGGGGGCAAAGGCACAGCTCTAAGCACAATGGGCACCCCCCCCCCATCCCCACAACCGATCCAGCAAAAAACTCTGGAAATATTTGGACCAACTAATGCGTGAGATCAATTAGGTGGTTGAGAGGAGGGCTTGAAAGAGTCACCACTGACCTCACCAACTGGAATTGGGCTGGGGGGGGAGGGGGGGAGTGATCCCTCCCCTAAACCCCCCCATGCTGGCCGATCTGCCCCCGAGGTTTATCTCCACCACTAAGAGCTGCAGAGTCAGAGTCTGGTCAACCATCTACTGGGGTCACCGGGAGGTGGATGGTGGATCAGGAACACAAGAATTCCACCATAAGGAAGGTTGCTTCCTCTTCCTAAAACTAACCTTAACCCCTTTGAAGGAGAACAAAGCCGAAGTAGCTTCTCTACACCTCGGGCCAAAAAAAATAACACAATGTAGGACAGCCAAGGTGGCCCTGCATCCCTATAGAGATTATCCTTCTTTAAGACTGTCAGATTTGCAAACTGTTTTGCCACCTGATGAGTTTACAAACTCCTCCTTCTTCAAATTTCAGCCCCGTAAACGCGTCACAGCTCAGGTGCTTGTACCCCCCCCCCCTTCGCCGGAAAACCAGATGAACCGGGGCTGCAGAGTGTGACAGGAAATGCAGAAATCAGCACACTGCCAGAGCCTCCGCAGATGCAGCATTCCTCCATGCCAGCAGGGGGTGATAGCTCCATTACAAGTCTTGGTTACATTACTTAAATCAAATCCCAAAAATGCCACTCTTCATAAAGATACCAGCTACAAAGCTGACTTTTTGGAGGATCAACCTCTGGTAGATAGGAAAAGGCCTCGCCTTGCTGTGACCCGTTTAAAGCCGGCTTAGGAGGAGATGGGGGCTCTCTGCCCATCTGATCCCTCTCAGAAATGTACTTTTGCTCAAATACAGTGTGTCATTAAATTATTATATAATGTGTATGCGCGCAAATTTCATCTGGGGGCAGTGGACCTTGGCTGCATGTTGCTGATGAAATCAGGGAAAATTTGGGGTGGCCCAGAGTTATATGATGGATGGATGGATAAAAACAACATGCCTCTTCTGTCCAGTTCTCTCTGACAGCCAGAAACAGTTTTCTTGTCTTAGGTTCTTCTTAAGTTCTTGTCTGCATTCTCCTAGCTCATTACCCATTTCTTTATTGATATAAAACAGTGGCTCTCACATTAAAGCAACTTAGCAACGTTGGTGGCACTGTGTTTTGTTACATATGCCTATTGTTCTTTAGCATATAGACAGATTTGTGTCTGTCTGTGTGTGTGTTGGGGGCGGGGGGGGGGCACTCACAGACATTTCCGGTGTTGTCAAAACTGTTAAGGACCTCATCCACTCTGATGGGTCCAAGGCTGTCTCTGAAAAAGCACATGAACAGGTTAAGGGAGGAGGTGAGAAACTCATCTCAGAGCCCGGGTGCGCCCGTGAGTGTGCCTCAGTGAACTGCCAGTAGAGGGGGATAGAGAGGAGACTAAATGAACCACATTGACTGACATCAGTGTGGCAAACAGATAGACAGAGCGACTATCTGATGCGACTTGGGCGACTAGGGCCCATGGTCCCTGCGCGGCTCACCTGAGGAAGGCACTGAACTGCGGGAAAGAGGCACTTCTGTACTCAACCCAGGTCCCACAGGAGGGGCTGTCGGGCGGCAAATCTGTGACTTTTGTCCTGGAAAATAGGCTGAAAGTAGAGAATCGACGGACAGACCCCTGCTGGACCTCGTCACTGTCCAGTTGCTTCTTCTTCAGCACCTGCGGAGCGGGGAGCCTGTCAGTATATGGCCACCCTCTCCCCATACCCCAAGACACACCTGAATATAGAAATTTCCGAAGAAATAAGAAACCACCCAACGTAAACACTAAAATGCCTATTTATACGTTTATGTCACGTTTACATTCATTCATTCCTATTTATTTAAATCAACGTATAAGTGAGGCCAACCTAGCAGCGCAGTAAACCGAGGATGATGTAAAGCTTTCACAGCCCGGTCTAAAAATATCTTAGACGGTGAATCACGGAAATCAAGCCAGGATTACCTTACGTTTTGTTTTATTGGTTTATTAATTATTATTATTATTATTATTATTATTATTTGGTTTAAGGGTAGAGGATACCCCTAGGTTGACATAAGTTATTATTAGAGGAGAAACCCTTCGTGGAGGTTCACCTTGGTGGGTATTTTTAGGCGTCTCCGGGGTGCCGCGCTGGGCTCCCACCTACAGGACAGTGACTACAGGCACCGGAGCGCCGCGTCACGGACACTGCGCTTAAGTAACAGCAGCCCGACAGCAAACCAGGACACACAGGTGACCCTGGCTCACGATCACAACAGGTACAGCAGCTCGAAAAAGCCGCTGACACAGCAGCAACTTCAAACCACCTTCCAGGTCCACCTGATATTTCATACTGTCGTCCTCACAATAAATACATATTACAAAATAATAAATAATTATTAAATCATTTATTTCGATTCAGCGGGCACACTTGTTGTGCTCTGATCTTCTAGCCACACAGATAGGCAGAATTAATGAGACTGGTTTAGTTAATAACCATTAAATGAAATAAGCAAGCCTGAGAGGGGCTTTTTATAGCGCGGTGCCCTAACCCCCTCCGCAATTGACTAAATGCTTCGAGTGCTGACATATGGCAGGAAGGATGGACGACGCTAGCTAATACGTACAGGACGTGCATTCGGGGCATTGTGCAGGGAGCGTATACAAAGCATAACCGCTATTACTGAGGCAGACGTTTGGTTACTTCACCTGTCTAAGGAGACTCCAGCGAGCCCGGGCCACGCCAGTGCCACAGTTCTGATCCCGGCCGGATCGCTGATTGCCGTCGATTTTCTTTGACACCGCCGATCCTGGCACATCTTTCTTTATGCACAACTCCGAGACACCTGTTGTCGGCTTGCCGTCCATAATCGGCTAAATCTCGTTTTCGGGAACAATGGTGGACTCTGAAAAAGGGGGCGTTTTCACAGTGATAACCTTCTCATCTGTCAGTCTTCATCAAGGCTGGCGCTCCGGCGCGCCTGCTAGAGTCGGCGGCGGCGGCGGTGTAGATAGCGGCATAGCTCGCAGCGCTAGAAAGCATGCCACTTCCGTACACTTCCGTCTCGCTTCGGAAATAACAGGCAAAATCAATTCATTACCGACACAATCGAACTTGACTTACATAGGTGCTTTGCGTGAGATCTGAGATAAATTACTTATGCCTTTTGGGACGTCATCGAAAAGCGCTGAACGTGCCCCTACCGGCACATGTTGTGAATGGCAACCAATGTCTTTCTGCACATCAACCTGCGCGCTTTAGTGGTAATATGTACCTGGCCGGAGATTAATTAGTCTAATGTGTGGATGAATAGTGGTTTCGAAATTGTATTTATATGTCAAATAAATCTCAGTGATCCCTTTAAATTGGTTATTATTCACATTACTAAGTAAAAACGTTCATATGAACTGTAAGGATTAGGATGAAACGGGCTTGTTTTGAGTTCCTGCAGAGATGACATACCCAGCGACATGATCATCTTGCCTTGCACGTTGCGCTGTTTAGCATGGGGTGTTGGGAAGTCGGTTCCCAGGCTCTACCTCCGCGGTAAACACTGGCCATACTGGCGATCGCGACTTGGCGGCAGCGCGGTAAGACTGACGCGTCAGTCAGCACCATCTGGATGTAAGGAGTGTGAACATGCATTATGAATGAATTTACAAACGGGGTCATGTAGACAACAAAGATCCGCAGAGGTAACAGATACTGTAATGAGAGAGTGAGGCACACTGCGGATTGTGTGATCATTCACACGATCTGCGCCTTGTTACCGAAGTCATACTTTTACATACAAGGATAATGTTTCACAGACTTAATATCTAACCCCCATGTCTGTACATAATTGTGATATAAACAAGGACCAGTACAAAATTATATTGGCAAATAACTATTTCCTCTGGTTTCTTTTTTCAGTGCTTGTGCATCGGGGGAAAATAACGGTGTTTTTGTTGACATTTATAGGGAGTTTCTTCATATCTTTTGGAGATTTCTAAGCAACAGTTGCAAAAATACAGGAACCAGGAACGTTACTTCAAGAGGAAATTAAGGGATGCGTACCAGAGGATTTCAGAAGTTCCCGATAACACTGTGGTAGATTTTCCACTCTTTTATATTTTAGTAAACCAAACATCTAAACGTATCGGGGGACCGTGGCGTGTACGAGGGGTTTTGAATTGAATACACACTCTCCCTTCACGCGTTGCTACTGACTTCATGCCCTGTGTTGTCTGTAGATTCAGGGACACCGTCATGTATACTTCGAAGAAGGAGGAAACATTTACAGAATGGGAATTGGACAGGGTAAGTTGCAGGCTCGTTTCTAGAATCTTAAGAGCAGAGACCTAATAAGTCTGAGGATTTTTAAACTGTTGTTAAAACGTCTGAGCAAAACACGTATGGCAGGGCACCCTGAGCCACCGCTCAGTCTTAGAAGCATACTGTTTTTTATCACTTGGTTACCTTTCCTTATGTGGACCCAGAGCTAACAGTATGGTATTCTCTTGTTTGGTGGGACCCTGGTCCAGATGGACCTTACATGTCATATCTAAATCCCTCAGCAGGAAAAAAAGAAAAAAGCGGGTGTATCTTTCACAGGGCCAAGCTAGAGTTTCTCTGTGTGTCTGCATGTGTGATCAGGTGACCAAGACGTGCAGGACATTCTGGATACTTCCAACGGGGGGAGCCTGCAGCGCGTTCGCCTCTCCCAGGGGGAACGTGCCCTGGCTGCCTCCGTCAAGGCCGCGGGGAGCGAGGAAGCCAAGTGCCTCGTCCTAAGGCTTGAGGACCCGCCTGAGCCCCCCCGACTGCTCCTCCAGCTCCATGGTGTCTCCAGCTTCGGTCAGGGAGGAGGAGTGGCCATACTTTCCTACTAGAGGCACATAGTGCTGAAATGAGCGCAAGCTGCATGATATTTCAGATTTGCCTTCACCAGCAAATGCAGATATATTAATTGTCATTTTAGTCATCATTCTTACGTTACTTTCCAGACAGTTCCAGACAGTCCAGTCTAATGCTGATCAGAAGATATCAAAGTTATTTGAAACCTCCTAATCCCAGCGGTAAAAGTGTGACTTCCGGTACTTTCTGGAAATCAGCTTTGGGTGATTGGAGAAAGTAGTGAATGCTGTATCATCAGGACGGGTCTTGGTGGTTGTTTCGGTCTTTGGTTCTTCTCAAGAGCGATGGGTGACCTTGCGGCCTTGCTTCTGTCTGCCTTTTGTGTGTAGAGTGGGCCTCCGACGACGTCCTGTTCTTCAGCAGCATGGAGAACCTCAGGAGTAGCCGGGTCTTCCGCCTGGACTTGAGGAATCCAACGCCAAAGGCTGTCCTGGTGTACGAGGAACGTGACCCTGAGTGAGTCCTCGGTTTGCTCCAGGCCATAACTCGGTCCTAGAAGCACTCCAGTTTTCCCAGTATGCTCGGTGTCCGTCGGCCCGCAGGTTCTTTGTGGAGGTGAGCTGCACCAGAGACCGGGAATTGGTCACGTTGAACTGCAACAGTAAAAGTACATCGGAGGTGTGGCTTGTTGAGGCTGACACGCCTCTGGCGTGCCCCAGGCTCATCCAGCCACGCCTCTCCGGCCTGATCTATCACGTGGAGCACACAGGCAAGCAGCTATGCATTCTCGCCAATACCGCGCCAGGCCAGGAGTACCAGGTGAGCTCTACCCTCAGTAAAAGCTTCACCCAAAACAGTGGCTCCACCCCAATTCCCCACATTCAGAAAACAGTGCGTAAAGTGACCATTGTTGATGTACTGTGTTGAATGCTTTTCGGGCTCACTAGGTGCTGAGAGCTTCCCTGGACTCACCGTGTGTAGAGAATTGGGTGCCCATGTTCACCCCTGATGTCGGGACGGGCCTGAGGGACATGGAGGTGCTCCAGGACCACTGTGTTCTGGCTGTGCGCACCCCTGCTGGCCGGCTTGGGCTGCAGGTGGTCCCGCTGGCCGACCCCTCCCAGGTCTACACACTGCAGGTGAGAGCTAAAATCTTTGATGTATGGCAGAGGGGGTTAGGGATCCATGCTTGGTACATCATAGGTTTGAATGCTGTAGCCAGCAGAGTAATCGTATTAGTATTGAGCAAGGCCCTTAAGCCCAGCTGGCCCAGGGACACCAGACACTGGCTGCTTCTGTGCTCTGACTCCTAAACCTATACACATGACTGCAAAATGGGATATACAAAAACTACCCGGCATCCTCACAAATATGAATGAAGAACTGTTGGACTGAACCGTGACCCCAGTTCTACCCATCAACAGTGGTGACCATAATGTCAGTCAAAAAGTGCCCCCAGCTTCATGGCTGCACCAGAACATAGGAACACCATAGACGCTTTCACACTGCAGGAGCTTTTTCCAGAACCTGGAACTTTTGTCATGTTCACGCTGCAGGAACTCAGCTGGACTGTACTCCTCTGAGATAGTTCTGGAACCTTATTTTAGTCTGTACTGTCGGACTAGGCAATTTTGTTTGGACAAAGACTACTGGGGACGCACCTACAGCCATAAGCTTGTTGACTGGTTGGTGCTTACAGCCATAGCTTGCTGATTGGTTGGTGCTTACAGCCATAGCTTGCTGATTGGTTGGTGCTTACAGTAATAGCTTGCTGATTGGTTAGTCCTTACAGCCATAACTTGTTGACTGGTTGGTGCTTTCAGCCATAGCTTGCTGATTGGTTGGTGCTTACAGCCATAGCTTGCTGATTGCTTGACCACAAGCAGCAGCGCTAACTTGGAAGCCATACAGGGAAAAATGATAGAAGTAGTGGAACAAAAACTCAGCAGATGGAATTATTTGTGTACTTCAGTTTCATTTAATGCAAAACTCAATACATTTTTTATTTCTTCTTCAGAAAATTTGAACGATAATCATATACCTTTTCTAATATTGCTGGTGTCAACAGTGAAACTTGCCAGAGCTTGTTAGTGAGATAATGTTACATCATTTTTCATTCTATAGAAAATGAAATATCCATTTGCTGACCTGATTTAATAACAATCATAAGTATGTCACAGGTTGTTTAAATAAAATATAAATAAAAGGCTGTGTCCCGTTTAGATCACGATCGATCCCTCCAATAACCAGAGGTTTAAAGTTCAGGTTCCGAAAGTACAAATACAGACCAAGATTTTGTATCAACCAACCAGTTGAGCATAAAGAGTCACAGCCACAGAGTACTCAGCCGGTTGGTTGAAACAAAATCTCGGTCTGGATTTGTACTTTCTGAACCTGAAGTTTCCACCTAACTAATGAATAACCACCAAATCAACTTGCTTATCCTCCATCGTTTTGTGGTGGCAGTGTAGTTTTTTATGAAGTGTGAAGTTTAACCTACAAACTTTTTCCGTCTCCCATGCTTATTAGCATAAAATTTCCAGTTCCTGTTGTGCAGTGTGAAAGCGATACACAAAAGTACCCAAGGAGCTACAGAAGTTCCCGGTCCAGACAGCCTAGGAACTTGTAAACAGGGATCAGGTTCAGCGGAGCTCCAGTGTGAAAGTGCCTCATGTTTCCATGATGATTTCCCTACATCCAGCAACAGAGTTGAGTATTTTTTAAACGAAGACACACATTTACGGAGATAAAGGCCAGCACGTGCTGAGAGAGCCGTGAACAACACACCTGAGCTGGTGACCTCTGACCCCCGCACTGTTGATGTCAGCTGTTTTAGCGCCTGAGCGTGAACACAATGAAACGTTATCTACAAAGTTATTATATTTAAAGTTTATACAATCCTCTGTCACTGCAAATGGGATTTAACCATTCTCTAAGGTCACTGGTTAACAGCTGTTATTGTTTTATAGTGACATGCCCCCAGTCCTTCTGCCTGATGTAGCAGCATGTTTTTACGAACAAGAAATTTAAATTTAAAGATATATCAAAGAAATGCACTGAAATACACTGTGTGCATCTTATTGTGATGGTATAAGTGTGTGGGCAGCTTTAGCTCACTCTTCATTGTTTGTATTATTTTTAATCCTCGTTTTATCCTTATGTCTGGTCCTATGAATTCTTTCCTTTTTTGGTCACTTGCTGGTGAGCTCCCCCTATGGGTGTGTGAGTTTGAGCCCTGCCCCAGCCTGGGATTGGCCAGCCCTGCAGTCCAGTTCCGCCTCTCGTCCCCTGTGCACCCACCCCTCCGGTTCTCATACTGCCTGAGCGAGCGGCAGCTATCTGTGGAGGAGGCCGCCCTGGGGCCCCCCCTTCCGGACCACCATACCACTCGGCTGGAGGCCCGCAGCCAGGTACACCAGCCGGATCACATACATATCCCTATCTAAGGGTCCGTCAGGCATGTGTATGGCTTATAGTCATGTGATATAAGGGGGTGCTACTCTCTGCCAAGAGCCATCAAATCGGCTGAAAGGCAGACACTGTCCCGCACTGGGGGGGTTTAGGGGGGGGGGGGTATCAGGTGACCTGGCACCAGACCATCTGTCTGACCTGCTGTCTGTATAACTCAAGATGGCATTGTCCATCCAGTCAAGTGTTATGTTAACCAGCGTAATCCCTCCCTAATGGGTTAGTGGAAACTAGGAGCCTATCCTGCACGTCCTGCTGTAGTTAGGATTCCAGCGGCATTGATATGTTAGACTGCAGTTTGTGGAGAGGCCAGCCTTTATTGCTCTGCCGGTTCATGTCTGGATTTACCCACCTTCATCTCCAGGATGGCACGCTGGTCCCAATGACGGTGTTCCACAGAGCACCCTGGGACGACCTGAAGGGGGCGCCACTGCTGTTGCACGTGTATGGGGCTTACGGCCGACACCTCAACATGGCTTTCAGCCCGGAGAAGCAGCTGCTGCTAGAAGAAGGCTGGGTCCTGGCCTACTGTCACGTCCGGTACTACGACTCCCAGCATGCCCTGGGCAGATGGGCCGAGGGATGCGCTGATGTTTCTGCTGCTCCTATTCTGGCCAAAGCAGAACCATGAAACGAGCAGCATATCATGTGACAGATTCAGTAGATTCAGTTACTAAGTTGGGAACATGTTCAAATGCCTAGCATAGCTGTATATATATATATATATATATATGTCCTGTCTGAATATATGTGAAATATGCAGTTATAATGTTGTTGTTTTTAAACTGTAACCTTCTAGATTACAGTATATGTGAAATGAAGTTTAAAATGGCATAGTCACATTTGAGTAAACAGTCTTTATTGTGAGTGACCTAAATGTTCAAAATATTTAGCGTTAATGGGCACAAAGGGGTTTTTAATTAGTCTGTCCTGTAATGGTGCATGGGGGAGGCAAGAGCTGTGTCTCTTGGGGACCGATGTCCCTGCTGAGGACGTGACTGGCGTTTCTGGGCCCTGTAGAGGTGGAGGGGAGCGGGGCCTAGCCTGGCACCAGGCAGGCAGTTTGCTACAGAAACACAAGGGCCTGGAGGACCTGGCCGCCTGCATCCGCCACCTCTTTCAGCTGGGCATTTCCCAACCCGCGCTGGCCAACCTTTCTGCCCGCAGTGCTGGAGCCGTCCTGGCGGGGGCGCTGTGCAACCAGTACCCTGAGCTTCTGCGGACCGTTACCCTACAGGTGAGGCGTATACCTGCGTGGGCCCTGCCTAGGAGTACAGAATGTGTGTCTAGATAAGTTAAATGGAGACACTGTCTTGTGATCTGCTAACTGATGTTCTTTGCCTGCGCAGGCACCGTTTCTGGACGTTCTGGGCACCATGCAGGACCCCAGCTTGCCCCTGACCATTGAGGACAGGGGAGAGTGGGGTGACCCCCTGGCTGATGCCCACCAGCATGACATTGTGGCTTCCTACTGCCCCTGTCACAACATCAAGCCCCAGGTGAGCTGCCTGCAGTCCCTCTAAGCATTAATAACTAAGAATGGTATCACTATAATCTTAATATCCATCCATCCATCCACTTATCCAGTCTTAATATCCTAATATTCAGTAGTTTGGACGTGATTGTTCACCCACTAAACGGGCAAGCTGGGACACACGTGCTCTTTTGCGCACAGCGGTACCCCTCCATGCTGATCACGGCCTACGAGGGCGACAGGAGGGTGCCCTTGGCGGGGGTGCTGAGGTACGCAGAGCGGCTGGCCGCGGCGGCCCGTGCAGACGCCGGCAGTGCCTCCACGCCAGGTAAAGCACAGACCCCGTGTCCGTGTCTCTCAGCAGGCGTACAGCCCTTCTGAGCGTGGGGCGTCCCAGTGTCAGCAAATCACAGCCGGTTCCCCGTCGGTGCGAGTTTCTCCCGTCCATAGAAAGTGTCTCTCTAATCTCATGCTGCTAGATAATAGCACTCCGGTCCGCCACCACCTGCACACGCACCGGGGGCCGTTTAGACGCTATCAGGAGCAGAGATAAGGACGGGCGAGGCTCGTTCTCCCAAGGTCGGCGCGGCTCGCCCAACAGAGCGGGAGTTAAACTTTGACTAGATTCCAGGCTTGGAAAGGACGACTTGGGTGGTTTTTCACAGACCGGCCGTGACTTACGGATGATGGCGTTAAAAGGTGTTAAAGGCACGGAAGGAGAATAGCTAACAGGCGGGTGGGCAGGCTCTTGTACCTTTGAGCACTACATCGGCACTTCCTCACTAGTGAAGCACTACGTGTTTAAATGGGTAGTTAGACCCTGTTAAATTGCAAAATGCAAAGTAGCTACTTAGGTCAGAAAATGACGCTTCTATTTTGGTTCTAGGATCAAAAACGCCACCATCTGTCGTTCTGGACCTGCAGCCTGGAGGAGACCATTTCGGGCCAGACGACATGGAGACGTCGCTGAATGAGGTTAACACCCCCAATTAGACACGATTTCCCAGCGAATGACCAGAAACACAGAAGCAGCCACTTTTTTCGATCATTTTTATAAAGGACATGTTACAACACCCAGGGTCACAAAATGTCCGAGAGCCTCACTGATCACTGATCACCCCCCCTCTGATGGCTAGTTTTGTATTTTCTGT
>JAODKL010000115.1:263202-291658 GCA_026780765.1 Petrocephalus schoutedeni
GGCCCTTTTTTTTTTTTTTTTCCCCCCCCCCCCCCCCCCCCCAACAGACTGCCAGGCAGCTTGCATTCCTCTATGGTGAGCTGGGCTTGGACCATGGCAGACACACGGACCGATAGGAGCCATAGGCGTGCGTGCGTGCACTTCTCGATCTAACTTGAGACTGTGCAATAAATGAATAACGATTTAACAACACAATAAAAGAACAAGACGTATACTGAACAGAAGAGGTTCCTGATTGTTGAGGAATGGTGTGAAAGTGGCAGCCCTTACCTTCAGAACAAAGGATCAGTAGAAGCTCCACTGCTGTGCACAGGCAGGAGATCCCAGAAGGCCTGGCTGCTGGTGGCGGGTACCTGATTGGCTGATTATGTGTGCACTTGACACCAGTGAGGGTGAGAGCTAAGGACCGAGCATGTGGGTCTACCCGTCTGCCTATTTCCTAACATTCTGACGCCATTATTTGTGAAAAATGTCCCTAGAGGGAAACCTTGAAACACAGACCTACACCCCATGAGGTGAAATGTTTCATTTTAATGCGTGTCCGTGAAGGCAAGTGGGTCTTCAATTTAAAAATGTGTATGATACAGCAGAGTAACAGGGCCGGAGTCGTCCCTGGCTCATAACCCATTCCTTGCCACCCTCTCCCTGCGTCCCAGTCCCAGGCCATTCGTTCAGCATCTGTAGAGGAAATCCAGCTCGCTGAGGTAGCAGGCCTTTTCCGAGACGAAGCACTTGAAGGCGGGGTTGGAATGGACCCGCCTGTGGGTGGAGAACTCCAGCAACAGGCCCTCCCCACGGGCCGTCTCCAGGTGGGCCTTGGGCCTGCGCTCCCCCCGCGCTGCATGGTGCGTGCTCATGCGCACCGTCAGCTCGTCCGGCAGCTCAGCCACCCAGGAGAGGTCTGTAACGGCGTCGCCGCCGAAGTTGAGCACCACCAGGAAGGCCCGCGGCAAGCCGTCCAGCTCGCGCACGAAAGCAAAGACGTCATCGCCACTGGAGACGTAGCACATCCAGCCCCGCTGCAGGGCCAGCTCGGCCTGCCGGAGCAGGCTGAGGGTCCGGTACTGCTGCAGGACCGATCCGCTTTCGTTCTTCTGCACCTGCGGGAGAACCGGGGGAGGTGGAGCTCGAGGAACAGCCGCACTTAAGATTGTACGCCATCGAGTTTCCTCAGAGAGACCTCCACACTATAGCACAACAGTCAAGCCGATTGTGACGCAAGGTTTCACAGAAAGCGGCTTTGCTGCTGAATTTGTCGACAATGCAGAGATATGAAAGAAGGCAGTTTCTTCTACCTCCACGTTGACCTGCTTGTAGTCCGGATGCACCGGGAGCCATGTCTTGTTGGTGCTGAATCCAGCATTTTCTGCAACACTCCACTGCATGGGGGTTCTCTGGGGGTCCCGAGTGGAGTTCTGTCAAAGAGGACACTAAGGCTGGTTAACGCTGTCTACGCCGGTCTTCAGAGCGGACAGTGAGTGAAGAGGAAGAGGACAGGGCCGGGGCGCTTACGGGGTCGAACTTGCCGAAGGGGTCCTGTATCTCCGTCACGTTTACGTTCTCCATGCCGATCTCCTCACCGTAGTAGGTGGTGGGCGTCCCGGGCAGTGTCAGAAGCATCATGTTGATGACACGCACAAACTCCGCACCCGCGCTGGAGGAGATGCGAGGCTTGTCGTGGTTGCCAACCTAACCACAGAAAGCCACGGTGATGTCATGAGGCGGGGACCGAAAGCCAATGGCCCCCCTGACTCACCGCTGCAAAAAGACATGATGTGAAAGGCAGCAACGATGTGCGTGTGTCACCTACCACCCAGTTAGGCCACTTTCCCTCAGGCATGTTAGACATCCACAGGTTGACCAGGTCAAAGGCTCCTTGACCAGACAGGTGCTTCGGAAGGTATAGGAGGTAGAAGTTGAACGGGAAGTCACTTTCCTTGATGAAGGATGTGCCGTAATACATCATGGTCTTATCGATCTCCTCGTAGTCATAGGACTCCGTCACCATGAACCTACAAAGTCAATACATCGCGTGAACAAAAAGCTGCGGCAGATTGCCTCGTTGCCCCGGTGACGTGACTGACCTGTATCGGCCTGGCTCCCGGCTGTATTTGTCCAGCTCCACCCGCCAGCCTCGTATGATGTCATGAAGACCAGACTGTGAAGTCGTGTAGTCGTGGTACAGTTCAAACTCACTGTCAACAGTTTCCTTTTGGGGAGAACAGACAACAAGCCTGTCAGGAGAGCTTGCCCAGTTTCCTCAGACATCGTGTTATATCCTAGGATTAGGATATCAGGAGAACTGTGGCCAGATCCTGAGAAAAATGCCCCGGTTAATCCCTTTTCAGTCAGCACTGGCTGTGTGCCCCTGACCTACTGTGGGATATGGCCAAAATACAAACGCTTCCCTGTCTGGTATCAGGTGCGTGAAATGCCTTTAGGACAATGCATAAAGCTAAGTGGAACGCAATATACATCATGCTTGTTCCGTATGTCTGCTCTATGGTAATGTTACAGATAACAGGTAATGTATGATGTGATTGTCTGTTTGGCATGTCGTGTGAAGAACAGGGAGACAGGCTTGAAGAGAAATCCCGGGTCAGGGGCGAGAATGTGGTGTTCCTTACAGGGGGCTGCTCAGGGTCAACCTGGGGCTCGTCCCTCAGGTGGGGGGCTTCCAGCATGTGCTTCACAGCATCCATGCGAAATCCATCAACGCCCTTCTCCAGCCAGAAGTGGAGGACATCCTGAATTTTAAAAAGACGGGTCACAAGCAGGCCGGCACAGATGTGACGCTGCCCCTGGGGGCAGACAAGTCGCCCCACCACTGTCACTGGCTCCTGCTGCTGTCACCTACCTTCTGCTTCAGCATAACTGATTCCTTAGCACCATCGACTCTGAACAACAACCCTTTGACACACTCGGTGTCCAGTGCCACAGCCCTGGGAATCTCCATCTCTACTGGACTTTACACGTCCAAGTTGTAAAAAATGCTCTGGGAGGTAATGAGCAATGGTGGTCTTCCCATATAATCAATAACTATGGCGAATGTGGTTACACATTCCTACCTCCTGTTTTGAACATTACCCTAACCCTCACCCCCCTATATCCACCTATATTTGGCCTCATTCACCCCTTCATGTGACTAGTGGGAGAAGGTACGATTGTCCCTCAGCTCTATGCAGGTCATTTCTGGCAGTCTCTCAGGGTCCAAAATGCCAGACAAAGGAGAGCTGAAAAGACAGTCTCCGTGCCGGAGATAGGGTTACGGTGCCGTCTCGCAGGACATAAAGGGAACTCTGTGCGGCCGGTTCTGTTGTGCTTCCAGAGCATCAGTGGGGTGCCAAGATTCAGATCTCTCTAAGAACGGGGAAGGGCACGGACGTACATTCATCTCCTTGATGACCCGAGGGTTGCGAAAGTTCAGATCGGGCTGCTCCTTCAGGAACTGATGTAGGTAACACTGACCCCGATACTCGTCGTAGGTCCAGGACGAGTTCCCGAAAATGCTCACCTGAGGAAAAGCAGACTCGTGGGGTTTCACTTCACACATGTGACATTTTACTCTTGTAACCATGGTAACACCATTCTATTCACCCAGTTATTGGGCGGCTTGGTTCTACTGCAGTTTGCCCAAATGTAGTAATCCTCGTAGCCCTGTGTGCGGGTCCGGCTGAGCTGGAACCAGCGGTGCTGGTCACTGGTATGGTTGGGGATGTAGTCCATTATCAGCTTCAGTCCTGGGGTGAGTGGGGGGGGCAGGTCGGCAAAGTCACATTTTTGAAACGGTTATCCCCAAAGTGATGCTAGTCACGTAAGGCTCACCTCTGTCATGCATTGCAGCCAGGAGATCCTCAAAGTCCTGCATTGTCCCGAAGAGGGGGTCAATCTCGTGGAAGTCCTCCACGTCGTAGCCAAAGTCCTTCATCGGCGATTTGTAGAAGGGGCTGATCCAGATAGCCTTTATGTTTAGGTATTCAAAGTGATCCAGTTTTTCCTTGATGCCTTAATACAGGTGTGACAGCATAAGAAAACACTCAGAGGCTGACTGGCCAAAGCCTGTTAATAATGACATCACTAATTATGGGTTCTGAAGACCAAGGATGTGACAACGCCTAATGCAGAACCATTCTTGGTGTATGAATACTCGCTAAGGCCACAGGCCTACATTAAAATTGACCACATGGTGAGTTTAGCAGTTTTCCAAACAGGATTTAATTGTGTTTCCTTCCTGGAAACTGCTTATGCTTGTTTGGAGCAGGAACTTTATGGTCGTCTAATGGAGGTCTGTAAATTCAGCCGGGCGTTAAATTTGGACGGTTAAAGTGCTGATGTGGGTTCTAATCCTGAATGACTGTTGATGTAATGACTTCAAGCAATAATCTAATTTTTATGAGTGCCAAACATGGCAAAATAACAATATTCCTATATTTTTTAAGGCTTATTGGTTTAATCGAATTAATGACAACTTTTTGCACCCCACGATTAGTTTCCAAAGTAAAGCGAAGCAGATGGGAGTAAATGGGTACCTTTTAAGTCTCCCACGCCGTCGCTGTCCGAGTCCATGAAGGAGCGCGGGTATATCTGGTATACGGGGGACGCCTGCCACCAGCTAAGGCACGGCGGAGACAGGGCGATCGCAGTGATGGTCAGTGCGAGCAGAGCCAGGGTTAGCACGATCGTCAGCCAGAAGAGAATCTCCCGGGGCAGCCGGTAGCACGGCCGGCTGGAATACAACAGTAGGACCTCTTTCGGCATGCCAGCGTAGGGTTCGAGCTCCTTGAAGCCGCTGTTCGGATGCTCCTCCGGCGGGGTCTCCTCCGGAGCGCAGCCTTGCTCCACATCTCCGGGATCCTCGTGTTGGAAGGTGGTGTTGTCGAAACCCTCCTTGAGTTCGATCGAGGAGCCGATCGACTCCGCCAAAGGCATGATGCAGGGCTGGACGGGTCTGCTCCGGCGTGCGGGTGAATGTCAAACTGCTGAGGTCGCGGCTCCCCCGCACTGATGCGAACAAAGTGCTCTTGTTCGGGCACCGACTACCGGGTTTTAGAGGCAGGGGACGGGTACAGAGTACAGCCCTCCGCCTCCCGATCTCACCCGGAGGCAAGCGTCCTTTGCGATTGGCAAAGCTTACCAATATTTTACTTTTGCTAGCCTTAATTCTAATTAAATGAAAATGTGGACAAGTTACCCATTAACAAAATCAGGCCGCTGCTATTTTCGAATTAACATGCTTAATAAAACACTTAAATTCGAACAATTCAGCTGTTTTGTTTAGCCGATTTGGTTGGTGGGTTGTCGTTCACATTTTAAGCAAAATGTAACATTTCAGTTTAACAATGTAGTTTAAAAAACCCCTATCGTCATTCAACTGGATTAATTAAGTAAAAATATGTACATTGATTGTTAGCAAAAGCAAACACTGTCCAAGAATATTCTCTTCGGGAAGCGGCTGAACGCAAATAATACTGAATATTGCAAGTGTTGGTTTAGCGTTTACCTTTCAGCTAAAGTTGAAATTTAGGTCGGGTTAACCTGCTCTACGATAGAAATCTAAGTGCTCCGTAATGAAGCAGCTAGTGTAGTGTTGGCCAAATACAGGTGTACTGTTCACAGACATATTGCATTTTTCATGTTTATCAGGATGGTCAGCATATATATATATATATATATATATATATAATCTTGGAAAAAAAACTGCATCGAAGAACTTCAAAGCTGTCAAGGAAAAAAATTAATCCCCAATGTGAGCTCCGTCTGGTGGGCAGCAAATCACATGGGATATTTGCTGAAAACATTAGCGAAAGGTCCCCATTTCCACCTACTCGAGTGGATTCGCAGCGGCCGTGCTAAAAATGACATTATGAGAGAAGCACGTTATTAAAGCGATCTTAACATTTGAATCGAAAATGTCAGGCTGAAATCAAGCAGGACATTAATGACCATATGCACTTTACCAATCCGTTGGTAATTATACGGAAAAGGGCGAGGGGGAGATTAAGAGCGCTGCCAAGAAAAACAGTCAGAATCACGACAGCCATCTTTAGCAATCCTTTATTGAAGATAAGGTGATTATGTTTACTGTATGGTATGAAACATCACAATATCATACTGGGAACTATCGGTACAAGGAATTAAGGTGAACACACAGGGAAAGCGGGCACTTCGGCAGCCCGTGTACCTCCACAGACCTCACCGACCCATGCGAATCCGTCCCCCACCCAAAGGGAGGGACACGCACGTACACCCGTACGCATCCTCTTATCCCGACCTCATTTACAGCAATTTTCACTGACAAGGCTAAAATCTAGGAATAAATAAAATATATTGTTGAAATAATTATTCTATATACCAATAATTGTAGATATACAAAAAAAAATCGGTAAGGGTAAGTGACAATGGGCACCTTAAGCACAAAAAAACCTCATTTTCATTTGCAATCAGTTACTTTTGTCTTATCACAGGAAGCGTTCCAGCAAAATGCTACAGTTATGTGTATGGCCGGGGGGGTTGGGCAAACAAAACGAAAAGAAGGAGGGTAATTTCACATAATCCATTTGGAAATGCAGTTTTAGAAACTACACACAAGGGTGAGTAATATCATGAACTGACAGACTAACACAGGAAAGTAGTCAGAAGTCATTACAAGGCCTCCACAGCACGGATCCGACGTCGCGTAGGTGAAATACATTCATTGTTCGACAACCGATCCTCACATCTGCAACACTCATGTCCTTAAACAGCGGTATCCCAACTCAACACATGCACAGCTCACAATCTTCTCATAGAAATCAATATTATTGCAAAAATAGAACCACACACAAGATATTCAAGTACCTAATAGTTATATGGCAACCAGTCGTCGTACCATGTCATCGCTCAGGGGGCAGGGGAAGAGAGAGAAATGATTCAGCCTGAGTCTCAGACATACCCTTTACCTTCCCGCTCATTCACCAAAAGAACTAGAGAGGAAAACTGACTTTAAGCATTTTTAATTTTTATTTTTGAGTATTAGTTCTGGTTTTTTTTTCAATATACTTTTTTTCCCCGTGTTGTTTCTGAACATCACAAACAGAACCATGTCACACAATACTCTGCATCTGCAAGAAAAAAAACATTTAAAAATCAATTTGTTTAGAAAAAAAATTATTTAACAATCACAATTTTACAA
Organism: Petrocephalus schoutedeni; assembly: GCA_026780765.1. Taxonomy (NCBI): domain Eukaryota; kingdom Metazoa; phylum Chordata; class Actinopteri; order Osteoglossiformes; family Mormyridae; genus Petrocephalus; species Petrocephalus schoutedeni. The sequence continues at coordinate 270,374 of JAODKL010000115.1, forward strand.
TATTGTAAGAAGAAAGAAAACTAAAGGCGAGTTGGTGCGAGACTACCGTCGTGCAAACGGGAGCCAGCGGTAAAGAGAAATGGGGGGGGGGGGGGGGGGGGGGGGGGGGGCGGCGTTGGGGTGACGCAAACCTCGACGGGCTAGTGAGTCAAAGACTCATCCATCCAGAAATCCCAGCGATCCTGGACCAAGTTCTCGCACACGTGTGTCAATCCCGTAAAGATTCCTTCCACATCCGTAACTTTTCAGTATCTATATAGTTTCAATATTCTAGTTTTCTGGTGAGTTTTATTTACCTTTTATACAGCAAGCACAGTAGGTGACATCTGACACGACAGGAAAAAGAAAATGAGGGGGAACTTAAAAATATATATCTGTATATATATTTATATATTTATATACGTTCTTTTCTCCTCTCAACAGCAGGATAAAAGGCTTGTGACAAAAACAGAAGAGTGAGAAATCTTCCAGGAGAGATCTCCTCCAAGCCTGACTCGTGGGGGCAGACAGGGTGTGGTCTGGGCTGGCCTGGGGGGTGGAGGATGGGGGGGGAGGTTGCAGAAGCTCTCAATCTTCAACTCTTTCAAAACAAGTAAAGCCATAATCCAGCCACTTTGTAAATATTCAAAAAAAAAAAAAAAGATACATGCGTTTGTTGAATTCGCCGTATCGGGACCCCCCTAGAAGCGGTGAGTGCGCACAGCGTCCCCCAGCACCCTCGCAAACTGGTGGTCCCACGTTGTCCCCCCTTCCCTAATCTGGAGTGGGCCAGGGACTGGGCCTCCGTGGGGCAAACTGTCTCCAATCTGCAGAAGTGTTATTTAAAAAAAACAAAAAGGCACCGCATTTCATACGGGCAGAAGCGTCAAGCCAAGAGTCCTCCCTCAGGCCGTCTGCATCCTCTTCAGTTGCAAAAGGGAACAAAAGAACAAAAAAGAAAAAAAAAAAAAAACATCTAAAGCAACAAATAGTGAAAATACTTTACCACATACTCTCATTCATTTTATCATCTAACATTTAAGTTCCTCGTCTGACTCTTAAAACAGGAAAAAAAAAAGTTAGCATCTGTGTTTCCCAGTGATTGTTTTAAACTTTATGGTCCAATTGATCTGTAGGACATGTCAAAGGGGAGAAGGCAGACAGATAGCGACATCATCTGTTTTGTGTGAATTCAGGACTCTCTCAGGTGGGGGCGGGGGGGGGGGGGGAGGGCCTCTGCCCAACGGCTACCAGGGGTCTTCGAGATCTCCACCATTCTGAGGGAGAGAAGGAGAGAAGAGATGAGGGTGAGGCAGAAGACAAGGGTGACAGGAGAGTGATCACAGAGCAAGGCGGCCTGATTGCTCTTCCCAGAGCAGCCAATAGCAAATATATAAGTGACACTCATTCATTCCCACTTGTTTCTTTGCTTATCCCATCTTGCTCTTCATGACTCATGGACACACACTCCGGTGAGAAAAGCACAGTGCTGGCCAGCGTAATTACCCCTGGAGCAACTGGAGGTTAAGGGCCTTTCCCAGGGGCCCAACGGCAGCCTCTGCCAGCCCTGGGATTCAAACTAGTAACCTCCTGATCACAGGCACAGAGTCCTAACACACTGAGCTACTCACCACACCACTACCCTAAAAGGGGAAACGGCCCTACAGTGCTCACAAAACTAGTGTCCGTCTGGCACTTAGCCAGACCCTACATTAGGCAGCAGAAAGCTCTTAGCATGGATGTCAGGTGAAAGGTGTGCTTATGAATAGTGGGCTAAACAAGGTCAAACCAGAGCAACTAACACAGGACAGCACTGCTTGTGGGGTTGGCATGCACCATCCTGGTATTCATGCAAGTTTCAAAGTCCACAACAACTGGAGGTGAATCTCAGGACCCCTGCATAGTACACTAGTCTGCAAAAGCACCCAGTGAGTGCAGTAACTGCAGTGGATATGCCTTGAACAGGCTAGGACCCTGACTGCTACCTGCAGTGACGTCTCACAGCAGCATGACAGCATTCAGAGAATGTTACTCAAAGGGGATGGAGATGCGCTTCTTTGACGGTGGCGAAAGCTGCACCTAATGCAATTCAGACTCCTATGGAGTCCCAACAACGGAACTGCTTTCAGAAGCTTTCCAGATTCACCCCAGAGCAGTAGAAGCCCACTGTAAGCCATGTATTAGTCATGCGTCATTAGATACAAGGCTGCAATCACATTAGCGCATGCATTAGCTGTGAAGAGCCCAAAAGGGCAGAATGCGGCACATAGTATAAATACCTCAACACCGCTTCATCATGGCTTTCATAGCTCTTATCCAAAGCACCAAAAAAGTGTGACCAATGTGGAACTGCACCATCTAAGGACATGTCTTCACAACCAGCTAGTTTAAAACCAGGACCTCTGACCGATGCTCTGAAGGAGACACTGCTGCCAATGGTGGTGGGGGGGGGGGGGTGCATCTTCACAAGTGATATTTTTCAGTTCAGTTTCTTCGGATCCTCAATCTAAATCATGCTTTTCAACGTATTTCTGTAAAAACACTAAAAAGCGGCAGGCTGCGCGCTCTGACATTTACTGGGGATTTGACTAGGAAAATTACCCTTCATTTTGTCATCTTGGTGGTCTCCTAACAGGCTGTTATCAGGGGGCTGCACTTTCCAAAGGCGAGACACGGACCGCAGTGCTCAACACCCTACTTTTCTGATGATTCTGTATGCTGCTCCCACAGAAAATGGGGGAAAAAAGGAGCTAACTAAACAGTCATCAAATTTAGCCAGTACTTAACATTTTAGGAATATGACGATTTCTGTCACCAGCGTTACCTCCTAATAACAGTGCTTGGCAGCCTGTCTTTTTTTGCAGAAAGCAAATTGCTTTGGGAGGGGGTGTTCTGAGGGAGCATATGAAAAACCATGCAGGGGAATCACTATGGAATGCATTCAACCTTTTAAAGCAAAAGATCAGGCAGGTGGACAAAACGGATGCCTCTGGCCCCAGTTCAGCTTGATTACTATGCATCTAGGGGTCAGTTAAAGAACACTAACCTAAATTCTGACGGTCATTCCCAGCCTGCTGGATAATGTGCGACAGACTCTGTACCTGAGAGGCACACCTGTCAATCAAGCAGCATATACACACACACACACACACACACACACACCAGGTCTCTGGCAACATCCACCACAAGCCAGTGTTAACCAATGTGTGCATTCTGCCTTAACATCCAATTAGGTTGGTGGCACGGCTCACTTGAGTGACCTAACGACAAAAAACGACAAAAAAATGAAGCAGTTGTACTGTAAGTTTTGCTACTGTCCCAAACACCTTTGGGAAACGGTCTTTATTCTGTAACCTCCCCATGCATCATTGATTATACACTCCTGTTGTTAAAATCCAGTATGATGCTGTCCCAGACGTAACAGCTGACAGTAAGAGCTTCTGTTTCCATTGATTGATATCTTCAAGCACAAAAACCTACACTCGAAGCACCCAGCAGATCTTATTTGTATTCTGTTTGTTTTGTTCAGAGACTTGGGTCTCCAGCCCACAACGGCAGTACGGAGGCCCACTTAAAGACATTTGTTCTTCTGCTGGACTTTTTCCTTTAGCCAAACACCCAACGTGTAGAAAAATGCTTCCGGTTTCCTCTCCACACAGGAAATTTAGGCGAGACTCGTTCCCACACACTTTTCACGAGCCCTCACTGGTGCAAAATAGCAAGCGTAACCACGTGGTCAGTAGTGGGGTGGAGACACACTTGTTTGGGGCACGTGGCGGGCAAGTCAGGATACCAAGGGGCTCAATGTCTATTCCTGCTAGCGTGCTGTGGCGCGTCTTGGGGGGGGGGGGGGGGGGGGGGTGAGCGTATCTGGATGTGCTCGAAGTGGCAGCCTCAGCTCAGCTTGGGGGGAGGGTTTCAGAGAAATTCCACCCTCACCAATGCGGTGCACACGGTGTAGAATAGGGGAGGAGAGAGAAGCTGCTAGCTTAGGCTTTCACAGCATGGTGCTGACCCCGCCAAGCTCGTGGACACACAGCTGGGCAGCCACACACACACACAGGAACCCCTTCACCCAACATTTCAAAAATATGCACTCAGCACTGAAGACACCACTTGTCACGTACAAGCTAATCATATTGGTGAAGTCTTTTTTTCATGGTATTTTTCACCAGACATACACTCCTTTGAAAACGCACATTATGAAACCTTCACGGGTTCCCCCAGAACCAATTTGTCTACGCACTGAAAACGTGACCAATTGCCAAACAAACATGGAAAATTGAATGTGCGCAGTTGGCCCAACAACGCAGCAGCTTTCCTGCTGTGAGGAAAATGACACCCTCACATCTACACCAGCTAATTATCAAAGCTTCTTAAAGCCTCATACAGCTAGCAGTAGTGACTCTGGTTTTCAGCTAGCAAGGTGCCTTACCCCGTCACTCTTGATAGCTAACAAAATATTACTATATTCATTATAGATTATTAGCTCCACCACCAAGTAATGACCTTACACGTGGCAGGTATCACCTATTGATGCCAGAAACACCACTTCCATTTACCATACAGCTAGAGGGCTCATGTGTGAAATCCACGGAGATGACCTCATGTAACCGTGTTCTGGAATATTCCCATACGGTGCTCTGCTGCTCCCACACAAACTGATTAGGAGCCAACTGAGCTCCCACGTCGCTCCGCATATTTGCACCCCAGAGCAGCTATTAAAGAGACTTAAAAAAGCAGCAGGCTGAAAGAGGACACCTCAGAGTACAAATCACACGCATGGTGGAGCAGGCACGTCCCTGGCCACCTGAGACCGCCAGGCCCATGTGGTCCTAGAAACCCCACTTCAGATACCCTTGCACAATCTGCTACTGACTAACAAAATCTAAATGTTCACTCCCAAGTCCACAACACTTAGGGGCCCTCACATAGCAACTGAACTCAGCTGCTGACAGACTCGGAAAACCCAAAAGATAAACCGAGCAGGTACCATTCTATGTGCCACGTGACATGGCCGGGGAGGAAGGCGAGGGCTGAGGGCATACACAGAGATCCCCTTATTTTAGGCGACATGCTAATGCATATCCACATCAGCCAAATCCTGCAGCAACCATTAGCATTGTGATTTGGGGTCTGTGTTGTAAAAGCTGCACCTAATGACTCAGCCAGTGTAAATTATACAGGGTCCCTGTGGTCTGCCGGTCGAGGCTTTTGATCGGCTTCTGATACGCTTGAACGACACTGATGATCAACAACCTTAACGTGGGCAAAGATCATCCACTCGGATTTGTGTTGAGATGAAAATTTTTTTTGCGAAACTCTGGATGATGGTAATAAGCAGCAAACACAAAACCTCTGGCCCACATACTAAGCTGGTTTTGATCCCACCTCCACTTTTAACTGATTTAACCCAAGTGGCCTCATCTGCTGTGTTCAGTGCTAATCTGTCACTAGACAAGGACCTAAAAGCCAGGTGGGGGTGACACGAATACTGGCCAAGCCTGGTATTCAATGGTGACTCCTAGCGATGACTATCTTGGATAGTCCCCCCCTTCATTTAAAGGGTTCAGCCTCGAAAGGAAACCCCTAAAAAAACGACACCTGTAGTATCTAAGCAGGAAAGGAGAGCCAAGCTAACAAAGCAGAGCGCATCTGCATCCTCAAACCTCTGCTTATGAAGCTCTACCATGCTTGCTCTGAGGTGGCGGAGGTGTAGTGGTACATACCTACATATTAACTTGCCAAATGAAACAGGAGGGCTGCATTAATCAGAGGCTGAATAGAGAGTTATCCAGACGGTATGGGAAAACAGAAGGGGGGCCTACCTTTGGGCTGCTATCAAACCTAGCGGCTAAGATGGGCCCGGCCCGTTACAGAAGCCCCTGCCCTAACCGCAAAAAGGACTGTATGAAAGTGAATTTGACGGTGGGAGTCAGCATTCTGTCCCTCTCTGATGCCTGATGGATTCTGGCATGGAAGCAAGCATGCGCACATGCAGGAGTCCATTTCAACCCGGCCGTCTCACTAGCCTGCGCGTGTCAGCACCTGTAACTGCGGGACCAGGTATGCTATCCTCTAGCAGCCACACAGACAGAGCCTGCACAAAGGTAACACACAGAGTGACCACCATCACTGTGAGTCTGCAGGAAACAGAGAGAATAGCGCCCTCGTGCTCCTTGTTTCCAAGACACCGTCTGCGAGAACATGCACGTGCAGTCACACACACACACACACACACACACACAGCAGCACAGAGGGCTCATATAAAAACGTGCTCTGCGGGTGTCTGGAGGACGACAGTGGTTTTGGTCAGAGCACATCTCCATTCACAGGGCAACTGAGAGCAAGCACAGTGGAGCACCTAGTATGTAGCACAGTGCCTTACGTGCTCCAAGCAGGAAGTGACGACATGCCGCGTGCCTCCCATCCTGACGTCGGAGGTCGATGTGGGTGGGATTTAAGCTATCGATGGCCTCTCAGTTCAGAAGGTGTGCCTCAATGGGGCAATGGGGGGCAGGGGGACTAAATGGCTATTATGAAGCTTATGTGATGCAGCCGGTGAACATGCAGCCACTTACCCCGTCTTCTTCTCTGTGAGGGTTCAGCCTGCTGTAGACGGCCTCGATGACGCTACGCCTGAGGATGGAGACAGCAGTGTTGTGACACTCTAAACACGCTAAAATGAGCAACACTGACAGGTAACCAATTAGGGGCAACATCCAGAGGAGGAACGTGCTAAACTGGCAATAAAGTCAAAGCTGCACTATACAGTTTAAACAGTAAGTTACACTGTTTCTGGGGTTTGGCAGAAATATTTGAGCACTGGAAGGGAGGGGAGGGGCTCCCTACTTGCTGGCGAGGCCGCCCCCTGGTGGAAGGTTGGGGATGTTCTCTGTGGAAAGGTTGCGCATGACATGAACCAGGTCCGGAACTCCTTCTTCCCCAGAGGTCTCCATGATTTCTGTGGAATGGAACAGAGAATGAAGAGATGCGCAGAAACCTTGCATTTGATTGGCGAGTCTGGAGGGCCTAGAGGAAGGTCAGCAGTCAAGTAGCGCAACTGAAAACACCAGCCAGAAGAGCGTTTATGGTATGGGGAGGACAAACTGGGAGGACTGGAAACATTGGGAGAGTGGGGTGGGGTGTGTGTGTATATGAGTGTCTGTGCATGTATCCCAACCACACACTTGAGCCCTTCACTGAGGCAGAGATCAGACAACGCCACCATGGAAGCCAACAACCACCACCTAGTGCACTGGTTCGAAAAGTCGATCTTCAAGACATTGCCAGTCGATTCCAACAATGTACCAGTGAGGGAACACCTCCCCATGTATGGGGGGAAAAAAATAAATATTGAGGTGGACCCTCCACCCCCCGCTTGCAAAATCATCCGTAGTGACTTGGTAGCTTGCCAGTTTCTTCTTCGTAAAAGTAGCTCGCACTGTAAAGAAAAAAAAAAAAAAAAAAAAACCTACAGACCACTGGCATAGAGTCTCACTGTCTCACACCATTATGGCCAGTCAGTCCTGCCATCACTATCAAACAGCTTGTGTGAGTTTTACTTAGACGAAAATGTTCCGAGGTGAATCTATAATCAGATCATAGAAGAAGCGGATCCAAGACATCTGACTGGTTGGTCTGACATCTGACACAAGACCTGTCATTTTTCATTCTGCCTTCAGAACATTATTGCGTAAGTAAAACTCCCATGAGCTGTCAAACACGTCAGCAAAGTGCCCACTGCGCCGTCATGCTGACTCTCGTACCCCAGCTGCATCATCACCGGAACCTCATGCCCACACAGACCAACACAATAAACTGGGAAAAGGGGGAATGACCTGTCCCCTGCCCCCCCAAAATCCCCTGACGAGTCCCTCAGGCACATCTACTGTATGACTTAACAGCGAACTGACTGTGCAAACACGCTGTTGACTGCGGGCCTGAGGACTTGCTGGGAGCAGACAGCTGCCCCGTCCGGGTTGCCCATGCCAAGGACACGGTGAAAAGACCGGGCCAGAGGAGGAGACCCTGAAGCAGAGTGCGAGGCGGCAGCAGGAACGGTGCCAGCTCGATGTTCCGCCAGCACATTCTTCCGCGGAGCCGCGGCGGCCCCTTCTGGCGTGCCGAGCCGGCTGGTGGGAACGCTGCTCCAATGCTGGGCCGACGCTCCTGGCCAGCTCCAAGGGGAAGAGTTTACATAACCCGGGGACTTTCGAAAACTTGAACCAGCGTGCCAGAATGTTTCAAAAGCCCGAAAAAGAAGGGGCGGGGGGGAGGGTGTAAAAAGCAACACGGCAGGACTCAAGTGTTCATGGAGTGTCGCAGTGGTCTGATGCAAAAGTAGGTCAGCATAAAAACCACATGGCTCCTCTGTGAGTGACAGGGAGATGGATCAGGGCGGGACAGGCCTACCTACTCTGTGATGAAATTAGCCTGAAGACCTGACTGAAGCCTTGTGGCTCCAGAGGGAAAGAGGTCAGATTTCCAGGCCACATGACACAGTCCAACAGGCTGTTCTGTGACACTTGGGCCAGCACAGAGATGGTACTCACAGCCTCACAAAGTGAGCCCGGGACTGTGTTGACAGGCTTGTGCGGCTATGCTGAGGTGAAGGATTGTGTCAGTATGTATTTGTTGCTACAGGGCAACGGGGGGAAAAAAATGCAAAGACACACAGAGGGCAGGGAGGTGGGAGCTGAGCCAAGCGGAGGAAGCAGCAAAGGGCCAAGAGAGACCGGCACCCACCTTCCACTCGAGACTCCAGGTACTTGTCCAGCTCGGTGTCCCGCTTGACCGCCTCCTCCGACACCTTGGGGGCGTTAGGCAAACACACCAACACGACACTCATGTTGTCCCGGCTTCCCTGGAAGGGCAGAGAGGAGGAGCTCAGCCGAGGGGCACCACAGGTCACACACCTTTATCACACAGTGTTTTCCATTCAAACAGCTTGACGCGTTTCTTAAGCAACTGTCTGGGTTATGAAGGCAGGTCCCTCTCCTGAGGCTCAAACCCCACTGTGGCACAGAGCTCAAAGGCTGCTGCTCTCCCACGAAGCCCCCTGTGCTTATCTTAGGTGAGAACATCTCACAGGCACTAAAAATGGGAAGAAACGCCCTTTTTTTCCACAGGCCCTGCCGCAGTTCGGGAGAAGAGCGAAGAAGTAGGAGACAGAAAAGAGGACGAGGAACGCAGAGTTTCCTCCCTTAATGATCCTGTTCCCAGGACAGACAGATGGACAAATCTGCTCCAATGGGAAGAAATTGCCAGTTGCTCCACAGAGCACCAAATGGCAACTTATTGGGATAATGTGCCGGTGAATGACAGATAGCCTGACTGCCCTGAGAAGTGAGAAAGGCCAGCGTCTGGAGAGCTGCTGTCAGGAAACAATGGATGTGACTGCACAGCAACTGCAGGAGGACAGCAGCATGAACGAGGAGTGCGGGAGCAGGCCAGTGTCAGGATTTATATTCGAGATCAACACTGGAGCAGCTTCAGGGACCAAACAAATATGCCCACTGATTGGCAGTCCAAGCCCAGGGCCAAACACCATTCCATGACTCACTGCTAGAGGCCCACCACCCATAAGCACACTACTCCATACAGTCTTTTGCCAGGGCCCCAACGTACCTTATGCAAGCAGGTGTCCACCACGGCATTGCAGACCTTTTCCAGGTCATCGGTGACCTCCAGCCGCGACCTGACGAACTCGCAGAGTTCCTCGTTGCTCATGACGTCCCAGATGCCGTCACAGGCAAGCACAACGAACTGGTCCTCGTCAGAGCGCGCCATCTCGAAAACCTCGGGCTCAGGCGACACCAGCTGCTCCGTGGGCCCCTTGCCGTCTACGCACTTGTAGTCGTAGTCTCCAAGGGCACGCGAGACGGCCAGAGAGCCGTTGACCCGTTGGATCATGACGGAGCCGCCGGCGTTCTGGATGCGCTCCTTCTCGCGCGGGTTGCACGGCTTGTGGTCCAGCGTGGAGAAACAGACATGTGAGCTGCGGTAGAGCACCGCCCGCGAGTCGCCACAGTTGATGAAGTAGAGGTGGTCGGGCGACACCAGCACGGCCACTGCTGTAGAGCCGCTGCGGTCCATGCCGTTGCGCAGGTCAGCAAAGCTGCGCATGTACTCGTCGATCTTGAGGAATCCGGCGCGGATGCCACTCTTAACGCCCTCCACCGTGGGCTCGGCCCGGTCAGTGCCACGGAAGCTCTCGCTGCCTGTAATGTGCTCCAGCAGGTGCTTGGAGCAGTAGTTGGCCACACGTGAGCCGGCGTGCCCATCGTACACGGCGAAGAAGGACCAGTCGGACAGGCCCTGTGGCAAGCCCACCACGGCCGTGTGGGCGTCCTCCATCTCCACACGCCAGCCCTGCATGCTACTCAGGCCGAAGCGCAGCCCGTTGCCCGCGCCATGCGCGTTGTGCTTCTCTGTCTTCGGCTTGTCCAGAAACGCCCCCATGGCTTAGTGCACGTCCTGTTGGGGGGGGGGGGGGGGGAGGGGGGGTGAATGGTACCATCTGCACAAACCTGACAAAACAGCACAGCCACCACACTGTCAGGACTGCCCATCATGGGCTTGACCCCAACATTATAATTGAAAACCCTGGTCTGATATAACAGAGGAAAACTGCCAAACCTTTTAACAACTCTTTAATATCTATCCTGAGAGCTTTGGGTGTCGTCATCTGCTGTGAAAATGGACAACTTCACATATGGCAGATTTCTTACTGCATTTAAGCTTGACTTTCTACAGAGGCAGGACCCCCTACGCACATTTCCAACCCGCCCTATGAACCTCGGCACCCTCTTCTAGCTGCTGTTCCCAGGCTCTCACCATTCTCCGAAATTCCTCTGTAAGTGTTAAGGAGCTCCATCTAACGAGGGGATAGATACACACACACACAAACACACACATACACAGAAATGACCACCATCAGATAATGGGAAATCAGGTTGGTACAGGATTTCCAGCTTGTGCCAAGATCAAAGTGCCTCCATGAAGACCCCAGTTCCAAACCCACCACAGCAGTCACTAATGCCTGTTGGGCCCATAAATTCCAACACCAGACCCTACATACACACTGCAGCAAGCCCGGTGTTAGGCCCTCATCAAACGGCACAACATTTGCTAGTCCGGACGTCTGGGGGCCAGAATTAAGGATTCTGCCTCTGAGGTCTTGCCTGCACAAACTCCTCAACAGGAGCTCATAATTCAATTTAGCCCAGTAACACTGCAGACGTCTGGCCTGCTTTTCTTAGCACCCTGAATCATGCTATGCGGCGCTATATGAGAGCCATGTCATGTTTTCAGTCATACCTACCACCAACACTGCATATTTGGCCCATAAGGTGAAAGCTATAAGAGGACGCCTTAATTTTAAACCTGTCAATCAGCTAAGATGGTCGGAGGAAGGTCAGAAAATTTCATCTTTTGCAGTAAAGCCTTCTTACAGAACAACATGCGTGCAAGCACATGGTCCTACAAGTTCCTCAGCACTAACTGATAAGTAGTGAGGCCAGAACAGTAAGAGACGCATACATGAAAAGGAACGACGTGAACAAACAGTTGTGACACACAGTGAAAGGATGGAAAAATGAGAAAAGGGAGGAAAATGTAGCTGCCAAACCAAATTAAAACCATGATCCATAAGTCTTTATGGGTTCAAACAGCCTAAAAGAGGGGCTTAAAGGAAATTAAAACAAAAGCAGAAGGAATTCATTCAATTCATGGAAATATGTCTGCCAACAGGGTCTGGGGTATACACAGACCGTTTCACAAACATTTAGTCATAAGTTACTCAGCGCTTAGCCAACGGCGTTCGGTTGCAAGTTCTTGCGAAGAGCCATAGAGATTTCAGACGTTCGAATGGAAGTGTCATAGTGATAAATACTGCGGCCGCGGTAGCGACCAGACATTACTTCTGATGCTGCAGATGAACTTCACAAGCACATGCTCCATTATTCACTGGGTACCAAGTGATGTAAAATCCAGAATATTCCAATAAAAACTGAAAATAAACAGAAGCCAGATCCCCTGTGCCGAAACGGTGGCACTACATGGGTGTGGCACACCAGGCAGGCACAGGCATCGCCTCTGTGAAAAGGAAGAACCCTGACAGGATATGAAAGAAAAGGTGATGCGCACAGGGAGGGGCGGAGCTCCAATGGAGCCTACTCAGTTGAGGAAAATGTGGGGATAATAACGGAAATTTACTAGGGATGCAACAATACCACTGTACAGTTGATTGCTTTCTGGTAGCCATGGACACCACAAAAACAAGGACTGAGCGATACGCGCAACCCAAGCGATAAGCACTGAAGGGACAGATCACCAGCAACATGTTTTAAAAGAGGAAATATTGTGCTTAACAAGGTAAAAAGATTGCAGTGTGGTGGTGGTTAGGCCTACATTTTGCAGTTTAAAGGCCGACACTTTTTTTGATAGAAAAATAATTAAAATTAGTTTTTAAAGTTTCAGTTTTAGTTTACGATAAGCCTGGTTCCAACAAGCCCAACTCGCACAAACACGCACTGGCACCATCAATCATTCATAGTGAAGTGTTTTAGAAAGGTGATTTTATATAAATGATAAAAAAAAAATGCATCAATTTGAAATATCGATGAGGCCACATTTTCAATTGACGTCATTAACTACATTAACCAAACAAAAGCAGTTTGTTGTTTTGCCATGTTTACAGTGCAGGAGCGCTTCTTTAGATTGTGACAAGCACAGGGATGCCATGAAAAAGATAAAATAACTTAAAACCATGAAAATTGTCATTGCTTGTGATCGTCTGTGATACAACATTTATAAACAAGTAACCTAAAGGAACAGGGCATGAACTCCACTATGGATGAATGGAATGAATCTCTATTTGTCATTTGCACAAGGGCATTGGAAAGCTTCTTTTCATATATCCCATCTTCTCTCATTTGACACACACAATGACCTTGGGGTCCGAGTGCTAAGCCACATGCTGCCTCCCAAAATCAAAAAGGCAGGGGCTCATCTGTACCTGGGACATGTGGGTGTGTGTCTCTCTCCCTCACTCACTCCACTCTGGTATTAAAAGCATGTTTTCACAGGCTGCAATATGAGCATACAGGCTTTATACAGAGCCGTTTCAAGACACAGAGTGCTGAGAACCACTCCAAGTCTCCCAATATCTGGCCTGTGGTAAAGAGCATCTAAATATGGCCAATCTTATGAGCCAGTCTACTGTTTAAAGCAACAGACAAGTAAGGCAAACAACACATTACAAACATACGTGACTAGGCATAAGTGCAGTTAAGCTGGGCTTCAAATGAATGCCCAGGTACAAGTGCACTACTTAGCACTATTATAACAGAACAAACTAACAAGTGCATATCACGCGATGCCAGCGTGTTCTGAGGCTGCAACAGTACTATAAAAACAAACTGATGGGAAACAAAACAATTACAGCCTGCATACCATCTCAGTGCCATCTGCTCACTTCAGTCAATTACGTGTCAGTCAATCTCAGTGTAGTTGTCTAAACGTTCTGAAGTAACCAAGCAGAAGCAAATATCTTGCTGATGTAAAAATTAACATTTATGCATTTATTTATTATTAATTCTATTTATCCATTTTTTTTGTTTGTTCTTGTTGTAAACAGAGTTCAGAAGGGTGCAGTTATTAACCAAAGTGAAAAAATGTTCATTTGTACACTTTTGAAACTTCCAACAGTAAAAAAAAATTTAAAAAGCAGTTTGCTATAATGAGTGAATTTCTTTTATATTTTACATACCTTAATTAAGTTTACTATAATAACACTACAAGCAGTGCTTCTTGTAGGGATGGACTTGCTGATTAAACTGCTAACATTACAATTTCTTTGGAATGTATGTAGTAATCAGTGTTGTAGATTGCTTTTTTAACAAAAAATATAACATTTCGGCCATAATAGGCTGTCTGTACCCAACTCAGTTACCCTTGCTCCTTAACTTTCCCTATTCCCAATATTGTTTGCATGACATGGAAGGTAAAAAATGATTAGAGATTCTTAACAGTTTGGGGAAAAGACGTTATATTCGCAGAGTAAACAAAAAGTTGTCCCAGGAAGGACTAGGCCTACCCCAAAAACATCTGAAACAACCAATTTAATTCTACACTTGTGGAACCATTTTCATATGAAAAGGTTATTTAAATTTTTTGCATGTAGAAAGCCAAGTTAAAGAACTGTAAAAAAAAAAAAAAAATGGTTTAGCCTACTAATTATTATTAAACTAAGATCAGTAATATTAGGTAAGGCATTTAAAAAAAAAAAAAAGCAAAATTGGGATTGGCCAAAGGAAATGCAAAACCAGTATAACCCTAATCAAGTCCAAATAATGAATCCATCCACCCATCATCCAATCGCTTTTTTGGATAGTGCTGATCTGTCAAATGCTGCTAAAACTGAGGACATTTAAATAAGAAGCAGTGGTACTAAACCACATTCTCTGTGCAATGGTTCTTCCTTATTATATCACAGTTATGATTTTTGTATTTGTGTTAAGGTATTTTAAAGCATTATTTATTGTTTTCCGTTTAAAAAAAGACTCAGAGACTGTATTGGATTTGTATTGGATCGGCAGATATCCAAATGTACAACATCGAAAAATATCAATATCAAAAAGTGGTATTGTGCCATGTCTAATCTGAAGACCTGAGTGACATGAAGAGCTCTCAGCAGAATGCCCGGACAGTGCTGACATCCAAGCAAAGCCAAATCTGAAAGTTCATGCGAAAAATCTCTCAGTACAGGAAGTGCCTGTGTGAGGTAAGAACTGAAGTCTGAAGGTGTTAATTACCAGCGCCTCAGTCCGTTCACAACACCTAAAATTCCCAATAGGCCCATTAAAAGGTGTGGACGTAGAGGTTGAAATAGCAAAATGTCCCAAAGACAGTGTGCCAGCATGGCATATCAAGCGGCCAGATGGTCAATGTTTAATGGGAAAAATAATAACAGATCTGAGAAATGCAACCAGAGGAGGGCAATGCTCTATAGTCACCAGTTTTAACCCAGTGCCTCTTACCTCACAATTAGTATCCACTGAATGATCAGTTACTAGCACATAGTCCCAGAACAATTAAGTGATTAAGTTACTTACACAGGCAACATTTAGTACTGAAATCACATAGGGACAAATGATAAAATGATTTAAAGTTACTGAAGACCAAGAGCTATCCCCCCTAATTAAGAATTCAGCAGGGAGTATAAGTAGAAGCAAAGGAGTCCCAGGCCCAGGCTGGCAATTGCAGGTTACCAAGAGCCCGCAGACAAATGTAGGAAAGCTGCGTTTACTGTAACCCCAACAGGCAGCAGCCTCCTACAGCCCTGACAGACACCTCCTCTCCCACACGGATGACGTCCCTTGTCCTGCACACCTGCAGCTCTAGGTCTGTGCTGAGGAGGAGGAAGTGACAGATGCTAAGGTAAATCCTAAGGCTGCTCTGTCTATCAGTCTCTCCACACAGCCCACTGATGCTCAGCACTGCCAATTCAGCCCTCTGGCTTTTGACGCCGTCAAATGCTCACAGTAATTCTCACGAGACACCTTTCCCCTTGTAGTATCCCAGCAGCAATCAGAGCTTGCAATATGGGAAACGAGTGGTCGCCTACTTACACTGGTACAGCTGAAGGGGACAGCGGCATTTCATAATACAACAGCGATGCATTTTCACATCTGCTACCTGCACATACCTTTAAAAACAGGAAACAAAATGGACCCGTTGGCACAAACAATAGCGCACCAGGCCAGCATGAACCAGCAGGCTTAGCATCGATCAGTCTCGTCTTTAATGAACTACCGCTAAAGCTCTGAGAGGCTTAGGCTGTATCTGTGTAACCACGGGTGACCCACATGCCAGGAATAGAAACATTACATGGCAATACATCTGATTCATGCAGAAACCAACTGACGCTCTGGATAAATGCTGCGTAAAAACACACTTTAAGCAGAGATGAAGATGGAGGTCACCACGTGCTTTGCAGACAGTGACTTCACCAGGGAAGGGGGTGGGGGTCAGAACCATTCTTGCTCTTAAGACATCAGTCGAGAGCCTTTCAGTTGACATCTTGCACCAGAAGTGCTTATTCACACTACCTCAAAGAACACTGGCGGCAAGCAATGCCAAAGTCGCAACTCCTCCAGAAACATTTTGTGCTTAATACATGGAAACAAGTTCTGTGAACAAAACCACAGAAATGATGACAGACTATATTGATTACCATTTTAAAGAATAAAGGGATAAAAATATGACGTCATAAAAAGTTAAAATGCAAATATTTTCAGCACAAATCTGTTTACAACTGAAAAGAAAGGGAAACACTCCCAAACATGCACTCTCACACAGACTGTCCACTGGCACGTCAATAGCTTGTGATAAGTTTCTCAGGTTACAAGACAATGAAGGGCTGAGCCAAACAGCAGGCATGTCTGAGAACTCTGGCAGCCAACCAGATCACATGATAAGACTGGGGGGTGGGGGGGGGGGGGGACTGTAAACTCCAGCCTCCACCATAGATGTCTTACCTCACTGCTGCCTTTATGCTCAGTTATGAAAACAGAACCAGGGGAAACTTGATCAAGGGAGTCCATGGGTGATTTAAAAAGACCATACAACAGTCCAGCAGACCTATTGGGTAACCAGGTAAATAGTCTGTTCTGTGTGTGTTTGGTGAGTACATGGGAGACAAATGAACCTGGAGAGATTGACAGAAGACCAGTGGTGAAGCAGAGAGACTGATAGAGCAGGGACTCCCCATAAAAGGGCAGAGTAACTTCACTGATGGAAACCTACAGCAGCTCAGGTACACCAAAATACCTGGCATGGGTGCATCAGTCTGAGAAACGCTTGGGGGGGTAGATCCCCATAACACACCCTCACTTCACACCGTATATATCTCATTTACACTGGAGAAATGTGGGTGTTTTGTTTATAAGACTGGTTGGCACAATGACAAACTGAGCCAACCAATAATTTCATTCACAAGACAATGAATGTATCATCTGGCAACTCCATTTCCTTTTTTTTTGAAAAGGGAAGTCTTTCAAAATGCACATTATACATTTGAAAGCATCCAGCAGCATAAAAAGACAACATATTATACTGGCCATGCTGGTTACAAGCATAATCAGATCTTGGTTATGGCCAGACTCCTGGAAGGCCATGATCACACTGTCCCTGATCAGACAAAGACTGCCGTGAACAGAGGAGCTGTAAGCTGCTTTAACCAAACCGCTACAGTAAGAACATTGCACATACCTAAAAATAGATCCCGAAGGTACTATGTCTTTAAATAAGATATTAAGTAAACGAGGCAGATACCACAAATTTGGCAGCTGCAGTCATCTTCGCACCTCCAGCAATCAATACACAGGGTCAAACAGGAGGCCCGCGCAGTTCTGGCTTGGGCTCAGACTGTTCCCACAAAACATCGAGTGACAGCACATTAGACTAATGCTCGGTTAGCTAAATAGTTTTGGATGAAAGGATATGCATGACGATAAAAGTAGCAGCCAGCGTCAGCTACAATGAGAGTCTCAACATCACCGCCAACCAGAGTTACAGCACACCTGTGGGTTTAGAGAGCCACCAGAACCCAAGCACGCCATAATGACCCACGCATCCCTAAGGGCTGGGCAGGTTCTGATCCAACTCCCTAAAAAAAGAGTGGGGATTCTTGCTCTATAAATATACAGCCTGTGAGACAGTGGTGCAGGCCCACACGTGGTCCAGCTCAGTACGGGAGGGACGTGCTAAGTGCCTTCCCAAAAAAGGCCAGCATGTGCTGTTGGGTGGGGCCCTTGTGGTGTCATGGTCCCGTCAGGATATCTGTCTGGATTCCCCCCACCCATGAACTCACTGGAGCTATTAATACCCCCAGGCTTGGGTTACAACTGCACCCAAGGATGGCCCGACACTGTCACCCCATCACCTCACCACCCCTCCCCCCATTCATTGAGGCGAAACCATGTCTGCTCCCAAGACCAACCATGGGAGTGAACACCCGATACAAGTGGACAGTGACGATATTGAGGATGCTTTGGTTAAGGAAGCAGAGCCCAAGAAGCCAGGAGTGAGTTTATGTATGTGTATGTGTCTGGGGCAGGGGAGAAGAGGAGTTAACACCAGTAAGTGAGACACTTTTTGGGGAACCTTCAAGGCAACTTTCACAACTTTCAGAAATCACTGCTGTAACAAGACGGATCAAATAAATAAGAACAGGTTAAAAAATTCACTAATTTCCTTACTCAGGACACCTGTATGTCATGTTTGAACTCAACTAAAACCTCCTCACTGTCTCAGTTTGCTTTGATCATGTGCCAAGATTAGAATGACACAATGGACATAACCTAAAAATAACAGTTAATTGCTTCAGGACATGCTGAATGCTTTTCAAACGATTGTGTGGACAAGCACTTGAGCATAAAAAGAGGTCTAAATAAAATCGACAACGTGCGTCGGCAGGAACTGAGGGTGCCCCCTTTGAAGTGTTCTTTCAGTCATGCAAAGTGACGGAAGAGAAGCCGAATCTGCAGACCCTGTCGACAAGTCAACCCATTCGGCTTTGTTCTCGGTCCTATCTTTTAACCCTTCTTAGAAAGCTTTTTCCCACATGGGAATAAAGCCTGACAAAAACCACCTGAAATCTGAAAGCACAAAAACCAAGAGTGACCATTTATGCTTTGGGCTACCTGGCAATGCCAACCTTTTTTCCTCTACGATAGAACTCATTGACTCAGTTTCATAACCTCTTTCCACTATTTGGTAGCAGGTCAGGAGGTGGGGGCGTACAGCTTACATCTTCACCATGGTATAAGCAACTAGCCATCCAGAGGAGAATGCAGACATAGCCACTGTGTTTTAACATAACATCTAAACAGAGAAAGCCAATGTTTCTCCTGCAAAGGCATGAAACCCAAAATATGTTCATTAGAACTCACACAGCAGAAACCCCTAGTTTTTCCATTTGATACTAACATCTTCTAGACTAGAATGTAAAAAGCAATAAATCAGCCCACCCCCTCCCATTTCCCATAAACCTAATTATTAAAATCCTGAAAAATGCAATTAACCAAAAAAAAAAAACGAATTTAAACAAGGCCAATAAGCAAGCTTGACCTCTTCAAAAATGGCATCAGTAATTATATTTATCGATTGCACTGCAGGGTACTTAAATTTAAAAGAGAAAAAACAGAACTTAGAAACTGATATTGTGGCTACTGATGGGCACTTGTACACATGTCTCATAATATTCTGTACCAGTAACAGGAAACACATCTAAATGCAACTGGGGCATTTTCAGCAACAATGAATATTAATGAACCAAGAAAATCACTATTCCACAAGCACCAAAAAGGCCCCATGCTAGTCACTGGTAAACCAAATTGTTGATCCTCAGGTCTGCATATTAAGCAACAATGAAAGCATGGTACCTCTACTCGTTACCTGCTGTTGTAAAACCAAAACCAGGCCAAAAGGGGGTGATTCAGACAAAAGAGTCAACAAGAAAAACGTGATTTACACAGTTCAAAACTTGCTTACTCAAATGTCATGCATTGCAGATGTGTTCCTGGTTTCCAAAACAATGACATCAGATTGTCAACATAGGAACCACAAGCAAAAATAAAATGTATTAAGGCAATACAACACAGACGCAACACAAATTCTCACAAATAGTACTCTCAACGTCATGGCCTGGAGCAGAGGAAAAGGACAGCACACATTTGTTGTCCCTTGTAGGAATGATACAGTCTCTGGCACTGCAGTGATGCAACCACCAAGCTGCTGTGGTGTGTTCCATCCCCATGGTTACCCAGCGTGGAGTGGCTGCTGAGTGGTTCCTATGGAAACACAGATCCAACTCTGTTGGTCGACGCGGGGCACATCTTTTCTCTTTCTGTCCTCCAGTCTGATACAAATGCAGCCACGCAGCATTATGTAAGCAGTGCGTACAGATCTCTGGGGTAGTTTAAAAACACGTGGGAGGAGTTGCACTTTGTTGAGACCCATGGACATGGCATACTGAAACTGCGACTTGTGACAAGGATGGCTTTCCGGGACGAATTCAGTTCTGGCCATGAGAACATTGAGTACATTCAGATCTTTTTTTAGTGGCATGATAAAAGCCGGAACACCACAATGCAAACAAACTGAGAAACAGACCAGCACATCATACCCCTGACAGTTTAGTATGTACAAGCTCACACCTCCTAGTACTTAAATGGCTATATTCAGGCTTTACTCTGACGTCTAACCAGTTCTTTTCATCAATGCAAGGCTAATATCACAATTCTCATGCATTACACAAACCAGGGAAAACAAAGCATGCTCATAAACAGTTATGGAAACTAATAAAACACGTGACCCAAATGTTGTAAATTGTAGGCAGTACAGCATTTTTTAAAAACATTTCCATAACATTAAATTATTGCTTGTAAATTAAAATACAACTGATTAATTTATGATCATGTGCTTAGATATTGATAATCTAGATATTGTGTGTGTCAATAATGCAAATTCAGATATTGGCTCAACCCTACAACGGGGTTACGTTCCGGTGAACCCACTGCAAGATGAAAATAAAAGTCAAACATGAATGACATAAGTGTCACTGAATAATTAAATTACTTAAACGCAAAAAAAACACTAGGATACTTTGTTAAATACTGTATGAGATGTTTACACTGATGATTGCCACAGAGACTGGAAGTGTGACTGGATGGATGCAGCCATTGCCAGGTATCAATAAAAAGTCTCATACAGCGTATTGCTAGCCTGGGAAAAGATCAAAATTCAAACTTTGATGATACTGAAATACTGAAGAGGCTTTATGCTTAAATCAGGAACGACAAAAATGATTTCAGAACCGCACAGCGATAGGTCAGGGCTGATTCAACCTGGAACTTCTTCCATCTGTTCTTTTACATAAGAGATTAAACAGATGCTTAAACCTGTTAGACAACAAAGGCCACAATTTGAGGCTAGGGCTGTGCGATATGGCCTAAAATTCATATTGCAGTATAATTTGAACCTTAGACGGCAAACCGTATACACTCACAGGCTACTTTATTAAGTCAACATGTCCAACTGCTCGTTGACGCAAATTACTGATCAGCCAATCACATGGTGGCAACTCAATGCCTTTAGGCATGTTGACATGGTCAAGACGAACTGCTGCACTTCAAACGGAGCTTCAGAATGGGGAAGAAATGTGATTTAAGTGACTTTGAACGTGGCATGGTTGTTGGTGCCAGATGGGCTGGTCTGAGTATTGCAGAAACTGCTGAT
>JAODKL010000115.1:294880-313621 GCA_026780765.1 Petrocephalus schoutedeni
GGTGTCAAACTCCAGTCCTGGAGGGCCGGAGCCCTGCACATTTTTGGGTTTACTCTCATTTAACACACCTGATTCAACTCCTCACAGCTCCTTGTGCTAATTACCATGCAGCTCTTCAGCTCAATCATTTGTGGTGGAACAGGGTAAGAACTAAACTACGCAGGACACTGGCCCTCCAGGACTGGAGTTTGACACCCCTGCCCTAGTGGATGGACTGGAGTTTATACCCAATCTCCACAAGCACCGCTACACAAACCAGGTTTCAGCAAACAATATGGAGCTCAAGAGCCACATCAGATGTGGCTCGAAGTGGGAAGGTTAGGAGACCCGTCCCACAAAGGAACAAGTAGGACCCTTCCCCTGTGGAATTAGCTCATCCAAAGGCATTCATTTATGACTTAGACCCATGGTTTTAACTGGCGTGCCAGAGAAACGACACTCCATTCTAAAAATAAAATAAACAGCACATCGTTGCCAAGCTACTCCAAGTGCTCCTCTCCAAACACGCATTTATTTCATTCAGTGCAACCAGGTCGATTGTAGCACCATTACTGTCCAGGACGGGGAGTGGACTGCCCTTAGCCCCACAACAAGATACCCAGCCCATACAAGGGAAATTTTACACAGGGCACCCGCAAGGGATAGGAAAAGGGGAAAGAGGGGGGCTTTTCCACTCTTCAGAGCACCAACCTGAAACCAACCTTTTTCCTGTCTGCCATCTCTGGGATCATGGCTTGGCGGCTGCAGTTGGCAGCTTCCAGAAATGGGTGGGACCTCCCTCTCTCTCCTCTGCGGCTCAGGGTATTCGCACCCTGCGAAACTCAGATTTCTCTGCGCTCCTTTCAGAATGTATTCTGGCTGAAGTTCTGAAGAGCGTTCAGCTGCCGTAACAGATTCAAGGCATGTGGGAGAGCTTAGCGCTCCAAAAAATGTCCCATCTCCTCGACTGAAATCCCTTGGCATTCCCAAACATTTCCGCTGGTCTCTGCATGAACCACTGTTCCGTGCTAAGTAGTGCGAGACAGTGATGAGGTTTAGGATCACACCCCAGGCAAGAGCTAGACAGTATGTAAAACCTCCACCAACATAGTCCAAGGGGGCAACCGCACAGCACCCACTCACCAACATTTGCAAGACCACACTGGCTGACATGTCTTCAACCATTTCCGAAGACTGGGAGCACATGCATATTTTAAATAGAAACTATAAACTTAAGAATGTACAAAGCAAGTGTGTTTCAAAAAATCCTATGGTTCAGGGATTTTGAAGACTCAAAAACAATGATGGCACAGACACCACAAACACACTAACAAACATGGACACACAAGATTTGCTGGATGAAAACCACCAGACAAGACCTTAACACAAACATTGCACACTGCCACTACAAAATCACTAGTCCTGGGCTTCTCAGAGCTGCAAGATCACAACAGACACAGGGACAAGACCAACCAATACTAAACATGTACAGCTGCTGCACAAGCCCACATAAGTCAAGAAACAATATTACCAGAAGCAAGTTCTATATCTCAGCAGCATGAGAAGAGGGGTGACCCTAATGTTACTGCTGGGCTACTCTCTCTTCTTGAGCCACTTCACACATCAGCACACTTTAGACAGAAAGGCCAATGCAATGAAAGCTCCGGTTCTTCTGGTATCCTGAGTCAACAACACCAGGCATGACTACCTCAACCCCTTGGGTGATAAATTAATCCAGATGCTGCTCCATCATTCAGATGGTCTTACAACAGGTGATTGAAACATTTCTGCCCTTCCATTTTATCGTGAATGGCAGTCCATCAGTCCATTGCCCTTTCAGGGCAGAGCCTGTATTACATATTTTTCCATTAGCCTTTTCAGGAACTTGAACACCAAGACACTTGCTTGGGTCTCCATATTCTAGACTTCAAAATGATCTGGATAGAGCATTATTTATTATGATTAACTAAGGGAACACTAAATACACTTCTGCGTGGCTGGTTAACCTTCATGTAAGCAAGAGAGGATGGGGCACAGGTAGCGATGCGTAGCAAAACATGTCTACACCAGGGTTACCATGGCCACTGTGACCCAACACTGACCTTGAAAGGCAGGTGACCTTCCACTGTGGAGAAATGAGTGCATGAATGAGAGCGAAAGCAACCCCGTTTTCCATCAAATTTCAAGAATGTCCATTCAAGGCATCACACACAGAGCAGCATATATGGTACCTCAATTAGCTAACTTTCTTATTACATAGATGGCGTAGTGGATCTGCCTTTGAAGAGGTCCCTCACTGACAGGCGACGCTAGAATCAGTCATATCCTTTGTCATTAATGACATTTTAAAAACAATTTATGGGATTTCCCACCATTCCCATCAGCGTTATTCCATATTAATATCACACCTGTGCTTTCTTCATGCCCTAGGTACCATGCAATTACATTACTCCTGCCAAAGCATGTGTGACCCTGTGCTCCTTCAGACCACCATGCTGTTGGAACACATCAGGGTTATCCTGCATTGTACCCCATGATGTGCTGAGGTGGGTGGTAATGACACAAAGAGCTTAAGTGAGCCACACAATTCTGATGACGAAAGAGTCGGTGTTGTTCCATCCTCAGAACTGAAAATGCGCGAGCACATGGAAAGGCAAGCCCGCGTACACATGGCCATGGACAGGGGCTGCGGCTTTCCCGAGGCTGGAGGCCACTATGATCCCTCTCCCGTACAGAAACCTGGAAGGGCTTCAGCTGGCGGCTTGGGCAGCCTTCTGCTGGAATGTTATTACAGCACAAAAAAGGAAAATCAACAGTTCTAACAGAAAAAACAATACTCCCTTTTAGAGGGATTGGGTCTGTGTGGTAGCCTCGCAAGCAGAACGGAGCTCTGAGCTATTCAATCCTCTAGGGTCAGCTTCACGGGGCCAGTAAGATGGTCCTTCTCTGACAGTATTGATTTAAGCAGACAGCTAATGTTCACCCGACTGGTGGTGGGGGGATAGTCCGATATCCCCCAGAATGTCAAACAAGAAATGCAAACATATCAACTGCCTGTTTGCAGCACAAAAGAAGAGGGTAATCAAACTCAATTTGATTTACAGCTCATAATCAAGTGGGTAGACAATGGGGAAAAAATGGATTACATCAAGTAACACACAGGGGTGTGACTTCACTGGCTTTCAACACCAGTTTCAATCTTGGGTACACAAAAAATTGCATAACACAGGAAAAAAACTTACTGGCTTGTACTCTCATTTAAATAATCAACACCAAGATGTATATAAATAAGCTGAAAACCTTTAATAAAAATATGAATTTAACTAATAAATATTTTATTAATTAAAAATCCAAGCAAATAATGAGCTAACTGGTGAATTTCATAATATTAAAAGAATAAGAAACAGAGCCACAAAGTAAAACGCCCGATTAGCTACGGTTTCACTTATGGCAGCAGCAGGAGTAAATCAATGACTCTCAGGCCACAAAACCACACACAGGAACTGACAGAGGCTTCAGGCCACGTTTACTACAGGTCCCCATTTACAAGGGGTGTAATGGTACAAGGCATATTATCAAACTGTTTGGTACACTACCGGCGACTCAATAAGCACACGTGAACCGCGGTATTATGATATGCCTGTCATTTTCCTATATGTACTGGTGCGAATATAAGATGCTGTTTTTTCTAGGGATGCACCGACCTCAATTTTCTTGGCGATTCTGATCGCCGATTTTTGGGTAAGTGCGCTTGGCTGATGCCGATTTTTTCCTGAGGACGGCAGATACAAACAAATCATATCTTCTTTAATGGAAAACTATTTTCATAGCAAAATATTATTAAACTTTGCAAATTCAAATAGAACTAAATAAATAAATAAATGCAATCCCAAATACAACTAAAGTTTAAAATATTCTTTCAAATAATAATAGGTGCAGTAAGTAAAAAAAATAAGGCACCTTTTTTTGTCTTGGCAACATATAACCAAAATGCCACTACGTAAGCATTAATGGCTTTAATATAAAGTTTCTCTTTATAAACAGAATTGGAATCGGTAGTAAAACTGAATACTGCTTTGGGATCTGCTTGTAGCAGGCTACATGTGTCACATGAAACAACTAAACATTAAACAACTCCGGTAGTTCAACATCTGAAAAGTAATGCCTACTACGTATTCTTTATTTTGGGCTGAGTTCATTTATCATATTGTGAGGCCAAGCAGAGCGAGACATCGCGAGGGTGGCAAAAGACAAGCTAACTCATTAATGGGAAACAACTAGGCTCTTTTATTATACCCTTTAACAAGGATATTACAGGCACTAAACCAGCCCCGAACCAAATGAACTGGAGAAACACAGGGAGGTCAGACGCTGGACCACAAGACACACACACGGTGGGAAGCTTATACAAAGCTAAAGACACGCGTGGGTCGGACAGGGTGCACACAACACAAGAGCAACATACAAGTCACAATCAGGAATACAACTACTTTACAACAACAGAACAAGGGGCTATTTACAATTCACCCACGAACACACTGGAATATTTGGATCTCTGCCGGCGCTACAATATTCCTGAAACCTCTATCCTCAACTATCGAAAATGGGCTGGTCATCCAGTGTCATGAATTCCACAGTTTTCCTTGTGCTTTTCACTGCTTATACCAGCGGAAGGCAGGAGAGACTCCTGGCTTGTAGATCACTCTGAACATGCTCTGCTCACTTCAGTTTTAGCAGCTTTCGCTTTGCTAGCTTCTTCAAACTGAGCATGTGTAACCAGAGCGAGCAGGGGGTTCTCTGCGTTGTGATGTTGGTTGGCCCCCGGTTAAATAAAGGAGTGACCAGATCGTTGACCCGTCCAGTTTTATTCCTGGCAATTACAGAAAGTCATATTCACTGCTGATATACGCTGGGGGTAAACGGACACCTCTCCTTTCCATGCTTCTGCGCCACAGGAAGGCGTCACTAGCGGGAGGGGGAAATATAATAGGAAAACAATCAGCTTTACAGCCAGGTATCAAAAAAAAAGTTTCCGATAGATCTTTCACTCTGTTACACATATTCACTGGGGTGATGAGTTTTTAAATGTCTAATTAAATTGTGTTAAATGTCTCTGCATTGGTCCCCCCACAGTGTACTTGGACCTAGCCCTAATTTCAAAATTACAGCCATTTTAGCGGATCTGTAGGTGTCTGCATGACTGGGATGTGGGTGTGTGCGCGTCGATACGTATGACGTATCGCACATGCGTAAGATCGGTTTAAGATCAGAAAAACGTGTAACTGATTGGCTGATCACAGATCAGGCCAATCAGGCTGAAAATCGAATACATTTAATAACTAGAATATATTTAATAAAACCGTGGCTGTCTTAATTTCCAGGGCCAAAATTTAAATGCCATTATACAACAGCAGATGGTATAAATTATCCGCCTCCTGGTTAAAGGTAGCTGCATACTTTAAACATAAAATTGACGTGATTTCAGTAGTACACTGTTGTATGAGCAATGATCCAACCCACTGAGGACAACTGGCTGACATAATGCGATGCCATGGGGTTGGCCAGCAGCTGGAATGCTTTGTACCGCGCTTATCTTTAAATGGTGTAAATTAATGTGTATTTATGTTAAATGTAAATGTAACCGTGTAATGTTTGCTGTGGAATGTGTGTGTTTTGTTAGTAACTGAAAGTGTCATGTAAACTGTTGGTTTACTTGTCTGTGCTGCTGCTATTACTAAACCGATAGTGGCTGTTAATAGAGTATTTCATTATAAAATTTGTCATCTTCTGACTCAACTACTCAGAACAATATGTTTTTTGCCCCCTTTATGTGGGTCTGCTGCATCAAAAACATTCTGCAGTGTCTTGGGTTGCGGAGTTCGTAATTTTGCTTAACCATTTACACTTACTGTTCGGCAACTGCATGTGATTATTTTTTTAACAGTGATACATTCTTGTCAAATGATTTTTCTTTATAAAAGGTAAGATCTAGTAGTAGTCGCCTTGCTTCAGAGATGGTTGACCAGCTTAGTTTTTTTTTTTTTTTTTTTACAAAGAACCTCACCATAAAGAAATGGGTATCACGTTAAGTTACCGACTTCATTTTGCAGTTTAGTTTATTTTTGCAATTAATGCCTATAAATATATGTAACCTGTTAATAAAAAATAGCATTCTCTCAAAGCTTTAAGCTACTCTAACACAAAATTTAGACAGCTAGCTCATGTTTCGCTATTTTTTAACTGTTGCTTGTACAAGTACTGTACATACTATGTACAGTTAATTTAAAATAGAATAGACAAATCACCTAAAGATTATCAAAGCTAAGAAGCATTTTCTCTCCCCTTCATTTCATACAGGAGAGACATAACCTAGGCCTATTTAGACAGGCCGTCTTTTTTCTGAACGGAGGGTTATTATATGGAAAAACAGAATTCATTGTTTAATTAAAGGGTGATGCATCTTTATTTTCTTCTTAAACATACCAAACCATACCTCTACCATGGTCCAAAAACCATGACATACCGAACCGTGGAAAAACTGTACCGTTACTACGGTGTACATCCCCTCTGCACATGTGCCCATCAACCACTGCATAGGTGATCTGCTCCCTATAGTGCAAAATCCATAGAAATAGAAATCCACACCACAAGAGCTCAGACTGCTGCATAAGCATCCAGCAAGTTAGATACCAGTGGGGAAAAAACAGAAAAATTAAACACATACATCAATCTGTACTACTTAGGCAGAGATAGAAATTGTATTGCGCATGGATGGTCCTGACATGGATTGTTGCCTTTTTAATGCAGCTGATACAGAAATACAGGCCAGCAATAACTTGCAAAAATGTCAAGCCATGAGAGGCTAAAGAATCACAAGCATTTCTCACCTGGTCAGACATACCTGTAGAGGGGCGCAAGTGTCCCAAAACAACTTGTGACCTGCACTTCCCTTCTCTAAACTGATGCCTTCTCCCCCCCTTAGTTATCAGTGACCTGGCACTCTACACCCTCGCAGGAGTTATTCCGAGCCCTCACGTCAATGCTCGCAGTGCCGACAGGCAGTATGGGGGAAAGCTGGAGGAGGAGCACTCAGAAACTCAATTTGGCAAACGGGGAGTGTCACCTAAGAGGTCATCTGACCCAACAATCGGATTATATTCGAAACAGCAATGATCTCTAAATACCTCACGACTTAATGCTCACTGCAAACACCTCCTCGCTCCACAGACATCACCTAAACAGACCCTGTGTAACACACACCTATTACTTTTAAAAAGAAGTAGGAGGTAAAGGAAGGGCCATATCATATGTTCCTGACAGGCTATAGAGAGCATATACCACCGATTTCTCAACTTGAGACGAAACACACACACAAAAAAAATGACATCACCCACAGGAAAATAGAAGCTTAGGCCCCGTGGGCAGAATATGGCCTGGACTGTTCTCAGAGTGAATCA
The DNA here is from genome assembly GCA_026780765.1 of Petrocephalus schoutedeni. Taxonomy (NCBI): domain Eukaryota; kingdom Metazoa; phylum Chordata; class Actinopteri; order Osteoglossiformes; family Mormyridae; genus Petrocephalus; species Petrocephalus schoutedeni. The sequence continues at coordinate 302,317 of JAODKL010000115.1, forward strand.
TGTCGTCATCATGTAAATGTTAAGCGTCTAGGTTAAGGTTCGCAAAAACGGAATGACCGACATAGCAGGTCATTTCAGCTGGGGCCGCATTTTTTGACAGTGACCCCCAGCTAAAATGCAGGTGGTGTTTGACACACAGGACACACATACCATCGGCTCTGTCCCCAATCCCTCCAGTGACCGGTCTGTCACCATGGAAAATGGCAACGAGACCCTGGACTAAAAAGTATTCTGTCCAACCATGACATAGAACAATCTAACATTAAAGATCCATAATGGCAGAAAGACTGGAAAATGGCAGGTTGTATTGAGGCAAAGAATAATTCATTTGACATTATCTCAAATGAATGCAACCTCTTGACTATGGTTAGCCTGGCCCACTGCATAATCTGATATCTGTAGGCAACTTAGCCATATGACACAAGCTTCAAAAAGCAATTTTTTTTTTTTTTAAATAAACCAACAACGCAATGAGACACCCTTGGCACCACAAATAGAACCCTCTTTCCACACCAGTGAACGGTTTAATGTTTTAAATGAACTTATGTGGTTCTTATCATGTGTTCCAATGGCACACAGTCAGTCCAAGCCTCATCACACTGTTCACTATATTTCAAGAACTGAGTAGGTTATTGGCAGCTAGTCTAAATATTTGGACAAAATCAGAGGTTTGTTTTACCATTTTATCTTGCTATCAAAGTAGTTAAAATAAGCAACAATGTAATCCATATGACCGCCATCATGAATGCAAATGTTAACCAGTACAAACAAATACCGTTTTCAAACAAGAAGCTGAGGGCATTACTTTACCTTGACAGCAGTATCCGACAAACAAAATGCAGGGCAAAATTTCTTCTGGTTTCAGGAGTCAGCTATCAGCTGAGGTAAATTAGTTGACACTAGGGCTACACAAGTAATAGTGTCTGAATTGCGATATTGATTCATACTCCTGTGCAATCTCATTCTAGGGCTAAATCATGATCTGGATTCCTCATTCCCTATGCAATTTCATTCTTATATTCTGCTGCTCCCGTTTTGTCTCTGGGCTGGATCATTAAATCGCAGGACAGCATTACACCTGGAGTGTGCTCTTTCCATTCTGTAAAGTTTACTTGACAACTTCATTCCAATAATGATCATATTGTTAGTGATTCACTGATGTGTAAATTTTGACCAGTACCAATAAACTATACATGCATGAACTGTATCGGCTGATGGTTAAAAATGATAATTCCATTTAAAATGCCAGCCTATACTGTTTTGCACACATGCATAATAAATACAGACTTGCCAACCTTGGGAAATTTTTTTGAGTACCACAATGGTGGCACTCTCGCAGACTCACACTCGCTTGACCGGAGTGCGTAGGCAGTGACTTTAGTTGGAGGGGCAGCAATTGATGACTGGCAGGACGCTCGGCCAATCATTTCATTTGATCTGAGTGCAATTATTGGTCAGACTTTTCTTAGAATCATATGAGATTGTAATGATGTGGAGTTTCTATACCCTGTGGATTTCTGTGTGCTATCAGCTTATTAAAGCATTTGTATTTTATATACTTCTGTATTTTTTATTACTTTCCCTTAATGCAATACTATTTGTTAGCGTCTTAAAATGTGCACACTCTTAGGAGCAGAGTACATTTCACTTAATTTTGTACATCTATATGTATGTAATAAACTAAAGAATCCTGATCTTGAAATAAGTGACATTCTTGTGTTAAAATAAGTGTTAAATAGTTCTAAATTCTATAATCTACACTGGGCGTTTATGGTAAATGCATTCCTTATTTAAAAATAAGTGAAGTTGGCAGTTAACACAAATTTGTATTTTTATTTGCATTTCAACAAAATAACAAAATAATGACTTCTTAATAAGCTACTAACGGACCTGTGTGTGTAGTGCGCGTGTTTTTTTTCCCTCCCAGATCAGGGCTGCAGTTCCTTTCGCTCTTGTACCAGTAGCAGTATATATTTTAGTATCATTTTAATCTGACAAAGGGGGGGAGGGGTGCCTTTTTTGGTGTAAAACTGCAATATAACTTTCAATATAATATTCACCCGTCCAGCGGCTTTCACGAGCGCTGGGTCGTTTGCCGCTTGCCATGTGGACAGTGCCTAAGGTGTCAGTTGCAAGTAATGTGCGTATTCCTCCTCACCTCCATTCATTTACTATCGCTATTCTCATCCTTTTACTGTCTCGAGGGTGCGCGAGAGTGCGTGTGTGTGTTTGTGTGAGATATTTGCAAGGTGCCCTGAGCTGTGTATGCAGCCCCGGCCCTCCTGCTGCAGACTGAAACAGCAGCCAGCAAGAAGCGTCAGCGTGACCAGCTGCTTTTTGCGTACTTTAGAGCAATAAATTGTACCGCCGTACTGTGGTGTAAAAATGCGTGTCTGCTACGCAAAATGCGTGCAGGTCTGTAGGTCTGTAAATGGTTAGAAAAGGGCCTGTGGTGTGGAATTATTTTAACATTAGCTAAAACATTATAAATGGATCTGGCAAACATTGTTCTGCTAAAATTTCTCAAGGAGGATCTACTAATAAACATTTCAAAACAAGTCTGATTGCTCACCTTAAGGCGAGACAGTGAGTATGGTGAGTTTCTGATTAGCAAATCTGTTCCAATAAAGGCTGCAGTACTGGAAGAAAAAAATGCAGTGCAGAGGGAGCAAAATCAAAAGATAAACTTCATGATTTTCTGAGAAGTATCACATCTGATGATCGGCACTTCTATCTTTTATAAATGTTATAAACATTATAAACATACAAGTACACAGTCATAAAATATAGTGCTCGGGACTGTTGAATGCCAGAGTTGGTGTTTCCTTACCAAAAAAATACTTTATTTGGATGGAGTGTCCCCTTAAAACTTATTTTATCAGAACCTCCCAAACAATCGGAATCAGAAAAGGTGCCAGTTTTTGAAATAATCAGTTATTAGTATCCACCAGAAAATTCCTTATCATTGTATCACTTCTGATAACTGATACGTTTTTGTCTAATGTGTGTGGGGGGTGGGGGGCAGTGAAACTTGCTGAGCTTGTATGCATCAAGGGATAGGCCAGGGACAGGGGACCCACATGGAGAACAAACAGGTAGCCAAAACACTAAACAAGAATCTATGCTGGAGATGGATGCTAAGGTTGTAAAGTGAAGGGGGAGGCAGGTGTGGGGATATCGGTACAAGCACAAATGCTCAGATGGGCATCAGGACACAAACACTTACCAGGCTGGGGATCAGGGGATACACTCATACCTAACCACACAAAAGGGAAATCAAGCAGTCAGGGGGAAAAGCGGGGCAGAGTATCACTCAGGAAATCAGACAGTCGTCACTACTGTAGTAAACGTGACCAGGAGAGGGGGTGTGGTGGTGGAGAGTGATCAGGACAGTTCCTCACAGCATCATAATAATAATAATAAAAATAAACATTTAATAAATAATAATAAATAAAATAAAAATAAATAATAAAAAATAATAATAATAAAAAGAAGAAGAAGAAATCTCGATTCATATTCTACCCATAATCTTGCAGCCCTAGTTGATGCTCTTCCAAACACGGGGTGAATGATTTGAATGGAAACTTCTTATATGCAAAGGAAATAATAGTTAAATAAACGTCATAAAACATTTCATTGATAAATTGGAAGTCAAATGCCATCAGTAGACAGAACAATGGGTGTAGTCCAACTATAGTCAAAAGGCAAAATTGTTAAAAGTGAACATTTGTGGTTTTCATTGGACAGCTATGAGATTATATATACACACATATATTCACACACATACTCCACATATGTATCAAGACTTCCAGGTAAAACATAGAGCCTCAATTTCTCTACTCAAAATGTTGGGTCACATGGTTGAAAATCAAAACATAGAAGGAAGAATAGCAGATTAATGAACAAAGGGAAGGTAGACCTCAGTCACTTCAGATTTTTGAACGAATCAAATAGAAAATGCTCAAATGCTAGACAGTAAATTGACAGATGTGATGTGCTGTCCAAGAGCATCCTCTGTTTCTGTCAGATGAAGTCTGGAGAGGGCAGCTTTTTAATTATTCTCGCACTTGATTATCGCAGTCATTAAGACCAAGCCATAGACGTAGATGCACCAGACACACCGGGAAGGAAATACATAGTGCTTGTCACAGCGGAAGGAGGCCAAATGGTCATAGCCTTAGGATTGGAATCTGACATGTCAGTCAAAACTAAGCTCCACAGTGAAGGGATAAATTGACTTCTTACATAGAAACACAAATGCCAGATTTCATAGTATATTTTCTACCACTGAAATACTCATCATCTGGCTGTGCATTGCCACCTCACTTATATATAGACACACATGCACCTTGAATTTCAGCCATTACTGTTGACAATCAGAACAACTATGCCACCCGCCACCACTTCCCACACATGAGGCATCAGACCATGTCTGCAATGTCAGCATCTCCCAGTCATACTGAAGACAGCCTCTGGGTTCAACTGTGGTAAACAGACCTGCTTCCATTCCACTGTGCTGACAGCAAGTCAGCCTTCCCCTCATTTTTGTCCCTCCCCATGCTCTTACTCTCTCTGCATCATGACATTCTGGAGAGTACAAGAACATTTTGCAGAGACAAGACAGGAAAGAGAAAAATTCACAAGCACCATTTCTTCCCTCAGAAAAGCTCCACAAAAAGGGAGGTAAAATACAACAGTCCACACCTGAAATAGCCTTTTCCACTGGGAGCAGGTCTCAGAATCCCTTCCTTTCTTATGACCAGGTAATATCAATTACCGCTTTACATTTCAGCCATTCTCAAAACGACAACACACATACCAAGAAGGGCATTTGACAGCCAGCTACTCAAATCATTTAACAATACAGGTGAAAGATGCAGGTACCATTAACATGGATGCTATGCAGATATACTGTTAAAGAATCCATTTCTCCATACAACCGATTTTATGGAAGAGATACAGCAGCCTCTGCTAGGCTGTGGTCTAGTGGTCTCTCCGACATCTTACATATGTTTGGTTAATATCCTTGTAAAGGCTGATTTATACTTCTGCGTAGAATCTACGTCATAGACAGCCGTGTATCCCATGCCATAGCCCGACACCTGTAGTTACAGAAACACCCTTGTAATTCTGCAGTGGCCACAGGAAGGCTGGTCAAACTGACTCCAGTGCTTGGGCCCATTTTTCCTGACCTCAGATGGCATGGTGCAAGCAGCTCTACCCAAATAAACCTCCAAATGCTGGGGCATTTCTAATAAACTACACCTCTAAGGTCATTCCACAGTCACTAGTTTGAAAAAACGAAGTGCAGGATGACCATCTGGACTGACTGCTGGCTTGACCACAGAGTTTTAACTAAAAAGAAAGCAGTTTTCAGAAGTTGCCATTTCAAAACGGTTAAATACATTTACATTTATTTATTTAAGTGGTGCACAGTTCAGAAGATAGGGTCAGCAGGCCCCTGGGGAAATTGGGGTCAAGGACCTTGCTCAAGGGCCCAACCGTGAAATTTTTCCAACCACAGGATTTGACCTGGTGACCTTCTGCTCACGGGCAGAGTCCTAACCCACTGAAGCACACACCGCTCCAAATGCTTGATTTGCACACATAAACAAGTGGGTTTTCAGTTATATACATAACATCCTTTAAGTACACAACACATTTTAGAGAATAAGAGTCAATCAAAATCTCATACAGGCACTACAATTTATAATAACGAAATAGGTAGTATAACTAACAATGCTTTTCTCTGGATATGGCACTATATCTGAAATACAATCTGTTTCATAACATCAGCTGTCAAACTACAGCTCAAGGCAAATTGACCTACATACTACTGCTGTCATCTCCCAACCCATCAAACTTCACAGATCCAACTAAATAGATTAATAGTTGGGCCTAATGACCCTGGTTCTGCCTATAAGCTGGAGCGAGCACCTAAAAATAACAGGGGCCAAGTAGCACAGGTGCAGTCCAGAGACAAGAGGACGGCAAAACTCAATTTCACTGTTACCACTATCTCTATGATGGAGGGCAGACAGGTGTGCCAAAGCATATAAGCGTGAGAGTCAGTTATACCAAAGAGACTGAGGCAGATTCAGCATTGCATCCTGTGGTTGTCAACATACATACCCAACTTTCCTTCTGTTGTTTTCTTCTAAATCTACCTTATAGTTTCTAGCACGGCTAGTTGAAAACTACACTCTGATACAACAAAAGGCAGTCTCCCCAATGTCTTACAAATATAAGCTTATGGTTTTCAATCAGCATAAAATTAAGTCAAAATCGTAAAACACAATCAAAATAACACGTGATTTACGACGTCAGCAATTAGCCACCCCTCCTGTTGAGAAAGCACGTTATTTTCACTGGAAGAAAACCCTTAGAAAACCCGTCGTGCTCCCCCATTTTAAATCTCATATCCGAAGCTAAGTGTTGCAATTTGCAACTGTCGTAATAGCAGAGTCGCCAAACGTGCTAGCTGCCCAACCACTGAACCTACATGACTCAAAGGCATCGCACACTTTTACCAACCAGTAACCTCGTTGAGTAACGACAGTCACGTGACCGCCGAGCTATTACCGCCAGGTTACAGGGAGGACTGCTGCTATTATTTTTGAATAATGACACCCCCTTCCAATGCAGTTTTAACTGTAATAAATTATGAAATATATACGGGGACCTTCTATGCACCGCCGCGACTCGTATGAAAGGCTCAAACCATGGAGGTTTAGCTAAATATAGAGCGCAAGGGGAGGTACTGGGGGTCGCACTGAAAACTACCTGCATCAGCCAGAGCTTTTCCAATGTGTCCGCCACCCCCCCCCCCCCAAAAAAGAGAGAGAGACACACAAGCCCCTACTAACAACGCCATGTCGGAGCCGATGGTCACGTTTAAACGAGAACGCGCATTCATTTCCCCACGAAGCGCGTCGTGACAAACGCTGTCACCCTCCCGAGTTCGCTGCCTAGAAGTGACACTATGCCTTTCACCCTCCCGCTGCAAACAATAGCACATTACATAACGTGTTGAACGCCACTCCAGCCCCGAACGGGCTTTATCTCCCCCGCCCGCGTATCCGTAAACGGGGCTTCTGGACTGCGACACCAGCTCGGATCACCGAAATCAATATGGTGAGCTGGGTGATCCGTTGATCGGCCATCGGCCATCACCCCCCCCCCAAAAAAAACAGCAGCAGCTGGCGGACTGTCCTCCCGTGACGGCTTCATTAAAACGCATCAAACTAACATAAAGGTGTTTGTCCAGCTTGAGGGGACATTGGTGAGGCCGCGGTGCGTTAGCGAAGCGTCGTGTTACCGAGCTAGTCGCGTTAGCCCTGGCACCGGGGGAGTAGCACACATACACATACATACACTGAGCTAGCCTGCTAGCATATTTCCAAATCAAAAATCGCTTCGAATATTTTCCTTTACGTCCGAATTAAACAGTACTTACGTTTTCAGGGTTGAAACTAACGCACCTCCAAACGCCACTCCAGGGTGTGGGGATAGGTTTTTTTAATGTAACGAATGTGCTGTTTTCCCTCTACAGCTAGCCAGCTAGCCTGCTAGCTAGCTAATATGCTAGCTATCGAGATTGGGTTTCACACGAGCGAGTCCACTCTTAACAGTTCTCTACTTTGGTTGTGACAATTTTCGTACATGTTTGACGCTCGGTCGACTGGTCGGCACTATCGGCGAACACGAATGGTCAATTTGTCGGGGGATGGTGGGGAGCCTCAAAATGCGGAAAAAAACAACATAAAATAAATTTGAATTTGCTACCTAGCTAAATGTTACAGGCAGATGACGTTCGCTCCTCCATTGAAGGTCTACGGTTCTCGCTCAGCTTAACGGCCAAATCAAGAGGAGGGACCGCCTTTTCTATTTCCGTCGGTCATTGGCCAGCAGGTGCTAAGTAGACACAAGATCATTGGATAGTGCACCTGTCGGTCAATTCCGGCGCTAGCCCATCCTCCATGCCAATAGTATTGGCGAGATGACAAAACAAACCATTGCGGACTGGTTTTCCGCAATGTCAATCAGCCGTAAGGGGTCTGTGAGAAAACGCTGTAGTTTTTTGTCACATGTGACGTTTGGAACACGCCCATATTCTTTTTTATATGATTGGTTTTGGGAGTATCTTGGTAAATAACAAGGTTGTTATGTTTCGTTCTTCAGCGGGGTGAGTGGTGCGCCAGTTAAAGAGGTACCCTTTAGCCAAATTTTGTTATTTGGACATTCTGATAGTTGTTTGAAGGGTATCGTGGCTGCACTCGGTATTCCTGTATTATATATCGTAGCGAGCGCATCAGTTTCAATGTTGCGCATGCCTTTTTCTGACTGCGTAGCAGATATCTAGCGATTCTCAAAAACCTCTGGTCGGTCAGCTTGTTGTCATGCAATAATCAGTGTGTAGAGTTCCGAAATGTAACAGATGGGCATAAGAACTGTTTTTAGTGAATTGATTTTAATACGCTTTATTATTTTAAGATGGGAAATGATAGAGTGTACATCGGCCCCGCGATTCTTTGCTGTAATCTGAGCCAGCTGCACCACTTCCCCGGATGTTGATTTCTGTGAAATCACCGTCAGCCAATGAACACGAGGCATTACGTCATTGACTGAAACAAATCACGTTTTTGAAGCATTCTTCATCTATTCTAGAAGACCATTTGGGGGGTCGAAAACATCGGTGCGTTCCCGTCTATTTCGGGCAGACATCTACATTTATATAGCAACTAATGCTTATAATTCATTGTTTTCCAGAGCAATATCCTGCACAATATACTTTGTATTTAAAAATCCTTTGCTGACTGTCTGGTCTGCCGCAGCGTCTGTTAGTAGTTCTGTAAGAAGCTGAACATGTATTTAGAGAGAAATGCAAGACTGATGGTATCCAATTGGTATGTGAAATGTGGTAAAATATGTGTACATTATTGTTCTTAAGTGCGGGACTCTTAGGTAATGGAGATATTTAACACATGTTGCTGTGCAGCCCCTACATAGCAGTAGCTTGGTAATTAACCTATCTACCCAGTATGCTATATAAAATGGCCTCATTCACCCTCAAAAGCAGGGATAAGCCAAGTCATTTCTTGACTTGTGGTCACCTGTGTTCATAAATTAATAGTAATTATAATTATGGGCTTGGAAGTAGAAGTATTCCAGGGTCATGGTCAGCCAGCTGAACTCTGGGAGTTTTATGCGAGTGGCCCTTTAGCTGGTAACTTAGACCCCTTACTGCAGCAGAGAGAAAATGAATTATCAGAGGCAAGATGCCTTATGTTGTGGCCTTTTGTTAGACAACAGTTTGGTACAAGTGCTCTGTGCAGCTACCCCCACTGCCTTCCAGATCTGAAGAGTCCAATATGTCTGATGCGTTGACATGCACCCCACCTGCAGCTGGTCACACCCACCCGCCCATGCTCCCACTTTGAATAGCATGTTAGTATGTGGCATGAAGTTTGCTTCATCCCATCCCCAAATTTCTAATTACACCAAAATAAGAAAAATATGATTCTTCAAGTTGATCTTTGTAACTGATCATGATGATGGTAAACTCAGATGAGGATGACGGTAAGCTCAGGTGTACAGTGTTTGGGAGTGTGTCAAGATTATGTGAAGCTCATGTTTTGAGTGTTTGGGAGCTTGTTGGTCTGATGTTAAGATCAGATGTTTTGAGTGTTTGGGAGTGTGTTGGTCTGTTGGGAAGCTCAGGTATACAAGTGTTTGGGTGTTTGACAGTTCAATGGTAAGTTCATCCATCCATCCATCCATTTTCCAACCCGCTTATCCGTTCAGGGTCCGGAGCTACAGGCACAAGACGGGGAACAACCCAGGATGGGGGGCCAGCCCATCGCAGGGCACATTCACACACCATTCACTCACACATGCACACCTACGGGCAAACTCCACACACATGGAACTGGGTAGGATTCAAACCCCGGTCCCAGAGGTGTGAGGCGACAGTGCTAACCACCGCACCACCATGCCACCCCTGGTAAGTTCATTTGTAAGTGTTTTTTGAGTGTGTCAGTCTAATGTTAAGCTCAGATGTATGAGTGTTTGGGAGTGTGTCAGTCTTATGTTAAGCTCAGATGTATGAGGGTGCTTTTCCACTGCACGAGGTACTGTACTTCTGGTATGGTACTTTGTGTACTTTCCCTTTTCCACTGACTTCTGGTCGAGTATCAGTACCAAATGTTCTAGTACCAAAAGTGCAAAACCAACTGAGGTACTTTGGACTTGAAACACTTTTTGTCGATTTCAAATAGCCTGCCTCTAAACACAATACAATCTTGAAAAATGTTGCGAACTCAGAGTAAAAAGTAAAAATAAAATAAAAGTGACAATAATGGATGGACAATAATGGACAAATGAAGAGACCAAAGCTTAAATTGTGTTTAGGAGTGTGTCAGTTTTATGGTGAGCTCAGATGTTTGAGTGTTTGGGAGTGTGTTGGTCTAATATTAAGCTCAGATGTTTGAGTGTTTGGGAGTGTGTTGGTCTAATATTAAGCTCAGATGTTTGAGTGTTTGGGAGTGTGTCGGTCCGATATTAAGCTCAGATGTTCGAGTGTTTGGGAGTGTGTTGGTAAGCTTGTTTTTTTTTTGTTGTTTGTTTGCTGTGATGTTTTTGTGGCTGAGACCCTTTTTGTGTGCCTCGGATTGGAAAATGAGTTAATCCCACTCATAGTTAATTGACGGCCGGGTGGCTATCCTCCTGCCCCCCCCCCCCAATACACATACCTTTTTATATATTGTAGTTGCTGCTCTTTTGTTCCCATCTTGAATACAACCAACTTTATCATTCACTGGTTATAAAATGTGATGTGTAGTGTCTCTTCACATAATTGTGTAATTGGTGTATAATTATATAATTTTGTGTGCCAGATTTTTAACATCCAGCCAGGCACTGTGCCCATTAGGTAAATACTGTAATCACAGATGGATTTCATACATTTTTCTAGTAAATTCTCATGTTTACCTGGGCCTAGGTTTGCTCGAACCTGGATCACTCTCGAAGCTGAATGGGCCAGTTCTGCCAGCTCATGCTTTAGTTGCTGCCGCTAAGCAGCTATTGCTATGGAGACTGCAGGCTGAGTGCTTTTCATTGCAATGGAAACGGAGGAGCATGGCAGAGAGCTTTAGATCTGACAGACCTCTAACTTTTCTGGGGCCTCGTCTGAGCTCAAACCGATCTGGCTCTTCGTCGGTCCTCTGAAATGGGACATTGTGTGGTTCGGAGAATTATAGTGGCACGGCGGGAGGGGGCGGGGGGGGGGGATTCAGGGGTTGCCCGG
>JAODKL010000115.1:313633-335713 GCA_026780765.1 Petrocephalus schoutedeni
CTCGATAAGCAAGCCAATAGACAATGCAGTTAATGTCGTGACTAGCTTAGGTGTGGGTCATTTTTAAGGGATCATTTTAATGATGATAATACTACTTATTATATTGATTCCCATGGGGAAATTCTCTTCTTGCCTATCCCATCTCGCTCTTCATGTAGGTGAGAGCGAGCTTGGCAGCAAAGGACAGCCACTTGCAGCAGCGCCCATGGAGCTGGGGGGTTAAAGGCCTTGCTCAAGGGCCCACAGACATGGCTGTTCTGGAGAAGCTGGGCCCAAAGAGCCACTTTCCAATCACAGGCACAGTGGCCAAGCCCTCTAAGCCACACACTGTCCCTATGCGTTTGATTCTCCTGTGAATCGCTGTTGAGAAATTGTGTGCTTAAATGTCTTATGTATTTAGACATTTGCCAGAAGTGTGAAAGTATTCTGTTGTGCAAGATGTTTCAAAACCTTCAATGAGAATTTACCGCAGCAGCGTGTCACACGCCGGCCCGCAGACGTGCACGTGTGTGACTCTGCTCTCCTGTGACGTCAGGGTCTTGCCCCCGCAGATGCACATTTCACAGCCATAAGGCTGGTAGGCATGGGTCACGCTGTCGTCATCGATACGGGAGACAGCCAATCGGATCAGGAGTAGGAGGGGGGGCAGGCTCCCATGGCAGCCTGCTGGAGCGGATTTGCTGCAGGAAATGCAAAAGTGGGGCCTGCAGTAAGGAGGGGAGGCCATGAAGGCAGTGCCGCTGTGTACAGAGGGAGAGGCAGGTCTGCAAGCCCCCCTCTCTCTGTGTGTCAAGTGCCCCTCTGCTCACTCGCACTGCGCTGCAGGCAGGAGCTTGACGCCTGACATGCTCTGCACTATACCTGAGGAGGGGTGGGGGGCAGGGGTCCAGGCAGCCTCTGCAGACTGCCGGGCCGGCTGTCTCACTTTGGCTGGCAGCCGTCACCACTGCATTGGCTGCCTTCGGCTTTTTATCCCTGTATTTCTGACCTACTGAAGGAGAGGGACGTGGTTCTGGATGTTCAGGTTAATCCAAGAGTGAGTGTGTGTGTGTGTGTGCGTGTGCGTGTGCGTGTGTGTGGAGCAGGATTACGTTTCACGTTGGATCTGATTGGAATCACTCTCCGTATCACCAAGGCCACACCAGCAGCCGTATCGGTGACGTGCTGACACAGTTATTCACCACTGTATGTTCTGTGCCATCTCAAAGGACAACGACAAGGCGAGGTCTCTGCACACAGAGCCAGGTGACAACGGCTTAACTCCTCTTCATCTTCTGGATTTACAGGGGATGCCGCTCCTGTTTAATGCGTACGAAACCATTTGGCCTCTGCCTATTGCCGGCATCATATGTCAGAAGTCTCTTAAAGCCTACCGTCTCTGTGCTAATCTGTTGTTAAACAGAACTCTGGGCTTTGCAGGCAAATCCAGGCTGTTCAGAATCTATTGCAAATAAACTGCCTGCTTCAGATGTCCCGGTGGTATTAGCTGTAGGCCATAGAGAAATAAAGGTTCATTAGGCGCGATGCTCTGAATGGAGCTGACCTGAGTCGAACAGACTTGGGTGGAGGGGGGAAGGGGCTGTTAAGTCTTTGTGCCGGCTGATTTGGTTGGCGGCGTGCCTCTGAGATGCGATCCCCCTCTCAACGCGGGCGGACAGCCACGTGGCAAAGAAGGGGGCCAGTGTTTACGTTCCCAACTGCCGTTGTACTCCACCAGTGCCCTCCTGACACTGCCTCTTTCTCAGACGTGGGTGAGGCACAGTGGGCCCTCTCTTGCGGCCTGCCATTTTTCTCCATGGGAACGGGAATCTTGGCACCGTTGTGGATGCGCGATCTCACGTGAGCTGCCAAAATTTCAACCCCTGCGCGCACGGGAACAGAAATGGCATTCATTTCGGTGACTGCAGTCCGTGGAATGGCATTTCTGCATTTTGCAGAATCGCGTCCCCGCGTTTGAATCCGAGCCCATTAAAAAAATCTAATGTTAAACGGGAAAAAGAATTTAAGTCTTATGACCAGAAACGGCTACTGTCAGTTAGGTTAGGGGAAATAAAGTATTTATTTATTTTTTTGCGGTAGGTACTTGTTGTTTTCCACAAGAGGAATCGTGTGAGCCGGCATAGGTGGCTGGAATTGGGATGACAGTCACACAGCTGGCAGTTTTCAGACAGCCCTTGGGCTCATTCCCCCTTTAAGGGCTTTACTCATGTGTCAAACAGCTGGATCTCTGATCTGGTATTTCTTCAGTGTCTGCTCCATGAGTGTGCTGGTGTCATATACGTGAAATGAGACGTCGCAGTTTTGAAGAATCTAATATGGCAGTCATACCTATACTAAGTAAATATAGAAAGTAATAACGCTAGCGGCCGCAGCCCCCCGCCCCTGCGCCGCGGGCTCCCCTGCCCAGGTGCTCCTCTAAACACCTGTTCCAGTGTAATGCTCTCCTGCAATGCAGTGGCTGCCCCTGACACACTCGAGTTCCCCCTAACCGCATCGCGCTCATTTTCCAATGTCCCCGGACGCTGAGGTGGGTTTGTGAGTTGCGCCTAGTTGCTGTTGAGGGTTCAGGCGGTTTCAGACGAGGTCAGACGGGAGCCTTGCTGGTTTCAGCTGGCAGAATCCCCCCCCCCCGTGCTCATACACTGTGCACGTTTTCCTTTGTGTGTGTGTGTGTGTTTTTTTTTTTTTTTTTTTTTTTAATTCTCCTAAAATTATATAAATCTTTACAGTTTTTGGTGTGTTTCCTCTCTGGTTTCATTAAGGATGAAAACTTGCTAAATAAATGAATGCTTTTGCATCCTCCCATCATCCCGGATAGGCGGCAGGGGGGATGTACCCTGAGCAGCGCAGGCCACAAGCGAGGGCGCACACACATATGCTAGTTTAATACAGCGCTCACGGTAAACGTGCCATGTATAAAGCCATGCCAAAAAAGATCATGCTTAAATCTTTCAGACTAAACTGACTTCCGGAAGCTGCCTGGCATCCAGTAACTAAAAAGATTTTGAATAGGTAGCCAGAAAAATAAGGCTGCAAAGCTCGCCCCCATTAGCAGTTAGACGGCCCCATCTAGTGGCCAACATAAACGCTGCTTCGATGTGCAGTTCGTAGCCGCAATTTTATCGGATATCGTTTGTGGCCGAATTTTTTTTTTATCATTTACAACGCAGTCAGAAATAATGACTTAATTTGATTTTGAAGTGAGCTGAACCATAGCTTCTTAACTGTTCCAGAAGAAAGAATGGTGCCCAGCAGCCAGGGGTATATCCTGGGGGAATTCGGAATCTCCCCCACTGGAATGCGACTGCAGCCTTGCAAGAAAGCACACTCATACCAGTGATCTCCGACTCTTATCAAGGTACCATGCCCTAGAAACATGGCTGTCGCATGATTGTGTGCCGATTAGCCAATCAAACAGACACTGTGCATCAGCCTGAGCCTGCACCTTTGGGTCAAAGCGGCCTGCGTGGGCCCCATGGCAGCCGGGGTGATTCAGATTGCCTCTGATAGATACCATAGTGACAACAAGCCCATGATTTTATCACATCCCTCACAGCAGCTGCATTTAGCACACAGCTCAGTTCTAATTGCTCATTTTTGGAATCTGCAAATGTGGGATCCTGGGCATCTTTGGAGAGGGACTGGGAAATCATTCTCAACCTCTTTGTGCTTTTTCTTCAGCAGAATATTGCATGTGAGGCTTGTCCAGCAGTAAGGAGGGGGGACTGAAGCTGGGGGTAGCAGTGTCTTTAGAATATCACGCACAGGGTCAGACTGGCAGACTGTGCCTGGCCTGTACGCCTGCACTGTGCTTTGGGACCAGTATCGGGAGTGATCACTGCAGCCAGATCATTAATGCTGTTTTTCAAACATTCACAAAACATTCACAAGCATCCAAGCATGTGCTGAGCTCGATGGTAACATCGTCACCCCTCGTTTTTTTGAGAAGATGACCATAGACTCCCATAGTACCCAGCTGACACTCTCTCTCTCACACACACACACACACACACACACAGCGGAGCCGCTTTGTGTGCCTCTCAGGTCATTATTCCCACTGACATCATACAGCTGTTTCTGATGTTTTTCGTTTCTGATGTTTTTCCCTCTCAGTTCCTCTGTCCCTGGAAGGGACTCCAGCGGCATGTGCCGCCCGGCTCCGGGATTGTGCCGGCGTGTAGCTGTGAGCCAGGGTGAGTGTGTGTGTGCCATAATGGTTGCAGGAGCACTGGTGGTACAGGGCTATGGCACTGTGATCTAACAGCAGCTGACAGGCAGGTTTGAGGGCCCTCTGTAGGGTCCTGGCCCTTTGAACAGCGGTACCACTCAGAGCCACAATTTGGCTGAACGCCCCCCTCCTGGCCTCATCCTGCTGAGCCCATAATTAGCACGTACGCCGCTAACTCAGGGCCGGCTGCCACAATCTGCCTAGTCTTTTCAATATTCATCCAAAGGCGGATTCGCAAGTAGGGGCAGCAGAATGGTCTGGTCTGGAAGCTGTGCTTCACATGGGGCTTTACTGCGACTGTCTTGTGTCCCTCTTATTCATGGTTCCGTCCTAAGTGCATCACTGCTAAACCGAAAGGGCAGCCAATTATCCATCCTGTGACCCGTCTCCCAGGTATTCACAGGTACCAATGTGTAACCGGGTCTGAAGGGCCTTGATCTCCTGGTCTTTAACTCGAATGGCTGAGAAAAGGGGTTGATGGTGATAAGGTGGGGTCAGTAAAAGTTCTAGCGGGCTGGGGGGGGGGGGGGGGGGGGGATGCACGGCTTGTGACATGTGACCAGTCATCTCCAGACTTCTTGGGAAGTGGAGGAGGAACAAGATGGGCTGGCGCTCTAGTCTACCCTGGGAAGGAAAAAGACAAACACATCGATCAATGTACTTAATTACAACTATCAGCATCCTGTGGCCAATCCTCAAGACACATAGAAGTCATCTGGTGCACTTCCCAGCAGGCAAACCTCTGAAGTGGATTTAGAGCTCTCCTGAGAAGGCTGCTATGTGTCTGGGGGCAGGGGGCGGGGGGGGGGGGGCGGGTGACATTCAGCATATGATCCTGAGAGAGCTTGACAGCTCCACTCAGCCTGAGTGACAGCCACCTGACGGGTTTCTCGCACGTCTGCTTGGCTGAAGGGGGAGGGCAGGCAGACGGATAGATAGCTGTCGTCCACTATCACAGAAAAGCTTCTCTGTTGTACTGTCGTACCCTGTCTTGAAAACCCTTGTCGAGCTTACAGAAACAATCAAAACCTGCAGTTAAATCCCACAAAGGTAAATAACACAGTAAAATCACCACACAACTTTACGTATGTTCCGTAGCCCCGGCAGACTCTGGTGGACCATGACCTTTGATTACCATAGAATGTGTGAAAATATCAATGGTAAGAGTGAGATTCTACTGCTCCTGGGTGTAGGGAAGAGAAAAGCTAGTAGTTGCACCAAAAGACATTTACTGCTTGCCTCCCATCTGCACTCTTGAGCAGCCATGGCTATCCAGAACACAGCCTGCCTCACCTGAATACCAGAAACACCTGCTGTGTGCATCTTTTAATTAGTCTAGAGAAATAAAGAACCTCACTGAGCTGTATTTGGGCTGATGATTTTCAAAATTGTTCTTATCTGCAGACCCTGCTTCTGAGATGAGATTTGTATATTGTTATATATTAATCTAGATTGTTGTTGACCCATATTTTCCATAGTCAAAGTTTCTTGGATTATGCTTTGTACCTGTTATTATATTTCAGTGTATTAGACGATAACTCTGCCCTTAGAGCACCCGCCCACCTGGATCATTATGTTAGAGGTAGACTGGAGACAAAGGTTGTGGTGGACATGGGACATGGTGCCCTTCAATGAGGAGAGAAGCATTTAAGCAGAGGCCTGGGCGAAGGTGGGGAGGATTTGCAAGGAATTTAACAGCAGAGGGAGATGGAAGGAGGGCCAGACATGGTAACCAAGTAAATAACCTGGATTTAGAGGGAATGTTTAAGAATAAATGTGAAGTGGCAGCAAATGACAAAAACAAACAAAAAAACAACAAGAGAACGAGGTTAAACTGACAGGGATTTGGGGGGCGGTGGGTGGGGGGATGACTGACAGAATGGGGAGGGGGCCTGAGTGCAGCCCCCAGTTATTTCAGCTGAAATTCTTCTTAGCATGAATGCAACAGATGGGCTTTTAAGTAGTGAAATGAATGAATCAGGAAAAAAAAGTATTTATTTTAACAGCACGTTCCAGATAGCCCCGGGCACGAAGACACCCAGTGGTGACCCCTGCCCACCGTAGGGAGACGGACTAACTGAGAAGTGCCATGAGGCAGAGTCCTATTCTGTCAGCGGCGTCTCCATCGAAGCGCGATGCTCGGCGCGTGCCGTCCGCTCGGAGAGCGTGGCGGTAATGCGAGACGACGCGGCTGACATTACCCGCCGCGGCAGCATGTGAGGGGGAGACGGACCTGGACACTGGGTCTACTGGGAGGCCTTGCCAGGTGAGAACATAGGCAGAGAGGGGAAGGGCTGGCTGGCCTGTGCTCTCCCATGATCCTCCCACGGGTGAAATTGGACATGCATCAACAGAAATCAAGCGGCCCAGTTGGACTAGTAGTGTGGTCCTGTTGGACGCCTTGGCTGTCAGAGAGGCTCTCCCTGCATCAAGCTGCCAAGGTCACAAAGGTCACCTAGAATGATCAAAATATGGCATTCTTCATATGATGTCATCAAGGATTGCCAGCAGGCAGCATGGAAGATGTAAAGAGGGCGACAGCTAATAGCTTTGATTGGCCACCACTAACAGGCCCACTTTGAAAAGAATACGTCAGGTGGCCTCGTGTGGCTTCCTTTCATCACCACGTGTAATACCAAATCTCCCAGGCAGCACTGCTGAGAAAGCAAGGAAGCTATTAGGCCAGAAATGTGGACCCAGCAAGTAGGAAAGGTCGGGCCAAGCTGTACATAGTGCTGCTGTAATCTGGGCTGAGGGCAGACAGGGACACAAATGGAGACAAAATGAAAAAGTGAATCCCAGAACTGTGGAGTCCAAAGTAGAAAGCAGAGAAGTGTATTGTTAACTTTACTGGAACAATGTTACAAGACCTAAAACCTAAAAACAAATGGTGACTGGATCATTGTACAAGGGTACAATACAGAGGTTTTAACATCAATCACAGAGGTATTAAACCATGGCTGTCACTATTGATTATTTGTATCAGTAATGCGCTCAATTCAGGCACTTCACTTAAGTTGTATGTTTTTGGATTGTGGAAGGGAACGAGTGGATCTGCCAAAAAGCTAGCCATACACAGGGGGAACATGCAGACACACACGCATACAGCTGTGTGCAGCTGCCCACCGCACCGCTCTCGGCTTGCAAGGTGCGTGTATCATTTCTTAGTATTATATAGTGAAAGAAGCCTAAAGTGTGCTGCCGATGCTTCTGCATAAGGTCTGAATGCGGCCTTCGAGACGATCAAATTCCTGTACTTGTGGCTGGACTCACTCCTAGACCACGTGGTGTGTTTGTGAGAAATTAAACAAAATTAAGTGACAAGGAGAAGAGCACAAATGACATTCATCCATTGAGTAAAAGCAAGTGATTTGCCGGCCTTGTTTTGGGTCTTGTGGCACAACTCATTTGACAGACTGGCTTGGTAGAGTAGTTCTGTTTGGCTATATAACTCCTAAGTAGTCACAAAAACTTCACAAATATCATGAGGGGACCCCTCCCAGTACCATTCAGGCCTAAAAGTTTACAAAAGCTATTATATGTTTCTTTGCCGTATTATATGGGCTGATCCTGTTATGGTGGAGCATGATGAAAGAGATGATCCACTGAATGGCTTGGAGACATGAAGTTTTACTGAAACTGACAAACTAAAAAGAAACAAAGGGACCACGAGGGATTAAAACAAATGCAGGGAAAAGCTAGAACTCAACAAGCTAAGCGTGGAAAATTTAACACCATAAGCTACAGGAATCACAGGCAATACAGGATTCGGAGCAAATGCAGCACAATCAGGAAACACACAATCAAATGCACACCTCTTATAGCAAACTGAGCTAATGCAGCAACCATGAGAGGCGCAAAGGAAGGGCAGGCACTTAAAAAAACAAATAATGAGGACTTCAGCAAGGGAACGATGTGGGCTATTGCTAAATCAACCAGACACTGGGAATTTTGGTAACAAGGGATAGGTGAGGATAATAATCAAACATTAGGGACTGGGGCAACACAGGGGATACAGGGAACATAGGTGAAACAATATAGAACTACAAAAACAAGGACCAATACAGACATAACATGAAGGGAAGGGGAAAAGCCGAAACTCAAAATGTCCAACAAAATTGAGGCCTCTAGCTAGCCTCAAACCCATAACGATAGAGGAGTTTGGTCCCCAGCTGTGCGCTCCGTCATGCAGCGGCCCAGAAAATAGGGGAAAACAGTAGGGACAGAATGGGTGCAAAATTAAGGGAACACAAAACTGGATGGCCAGCGACACCAGCTGGCCTAACAGGGAAAGGACAGACAAGGCTGGGACGGATCCTGACAGATGTAGCTAAGCAATGAGTCGAATCTTTGCTTTAGCAGTGATTATTTTGACATGTAGGAATCGTAGAAATTAATTTAAGCAAATGATTTAAGTAAAAGTGATGGCAAAGAGAGGCTACGCTACTCTGAGAGGCTAAATGGCACATAGCTATGACTAACCTCACATTATCGGGTGAGTCCGCCAAACCTTTAGAGATGTATCTGTTTGCTGTTGTGATATTCAAGCTTTTTGCCAAGCGATCCAGAAGGAAAATTTTAATTGATGCTTTTTAGTAATCGAGTTTAATCAAGTAATGGCAACAGTTATATTAAACATTACGTGCATATAAACACACTCAGTATACAGACTTTTGGGAAAGGGAAGATGTGAAATTAGCAGCAGTGTGAGATGGCCTAACCACCAAAGCCAAATATTATTATTGGCTTCTGGATGTTTCTGCCCTGCCTCGTCTTTTCTGCCCTTTGTTTGTGTTTATGGGCAGCATACATCTCTCACTACGCCCCAGCGCCCCTCCACCTCAAATTCACACCCATGATGCCATGCAGAAGTCCGATGTTATTTTGCTGCTCTGACCTCAGGCAGGAGGTGACCAGCATGTTGTCACTCTCCATAAGCCCCCTGCCAACTGCCCCCCCCCCTCAACCCAGACCTCTTGGGCAGTTTCTCCCTTCTGCCTGTCTCCTCCAGCCATCCCGGTCACCTGCTGGCACCAGAACATTTCGGATGTTCTGTGTCACCTGCCCTATCGGCCTCTTGAGAGCTGTCAGTGTGGGTTTCCCTCAACCTTTTCACACTTTGCCTCGGTGAAGCTGTGTTTGTTAGTGATTTGTGGTATATATACTTTACCCAAAATAAATGAGGATTCCGTGCAAGTTTCCATTAAATACGCAAATCGGGGTCAGTGACACAATAAGGGTGTCAGAAGTCACATGACCCCACTATGACCTTGGACCGGTAGCTGTGATATGCAACATGGCTTGTCACCCTCTCACTGAGAATACTTGCCACAGAGGCTTAGGAGCATTAGTGAAAATGTCTAGTTGGGCTCAGATCTTGAGAAGGATACTAAGGCAGCCCCCTGCATGGGGAAGAGGACTTGAGAGACCCATTCTCCATGTGCGCCCCAAAACCTCGCGGCCCATTGTGTGCGAGTCTGGGTGAAGCCGCCCAGACTCCAGCACTGTGACGGAGCAGATGTGGGCCTCTTTTGGGCCACACAGAAGACAACAAGTAGACAGTCCACTTTTCAAAGCAGTACCGTGCCATTTATGGAAATGACATCACACATGCTCCTGAGAAGAGCCCATGTTTTTCCAAGATATTTAATTCGTTTGCTAATTTAGGTAATGATCATCTTGCTTATGTGCTACTAAAGGACCAGACATTCTTCAAATAGTCTTGACTTGTTTACTGTTTACCCGCCTACTCAAGCTGTGGCTTACAGGAACATGGCTCAGCGGCTGGAGCTGAATAACTGTGGTTAAAATGGTCCATGAAAGTGTTTTAAATCTACTCAAAATTTGTGATGGAACCCTTTCATAGGCAAAGACAGACATGGCTGCATGTGTTCCATGTTCCTGCACTTTAGCTTGCATCCTAAAAATCCCTTGAATATATTTTTCATGTCCCTAGTTAAAAAGGAAACCTTATAGAGGCCTTAAAAATGACTCTCTGATGCCTGCAGCTCAGCCTTTAAAAAAGCACACCACTAAAACAGATGAAACGTCTAAAATCTATACCTGAATCTGTTTCCACACCAGCGTGCACGGAGAGATGTCACGTCCATGCGGGAAGCCGGAACCCGCGGCTACTAATTGGTGTAATGATCGCAAATATCACGGCAAGGAGCCGGCGGTCCGCGGTTATTCATTACTTTAAAAGGTCAAACAGCGCATCTGTGAGGGCAGGTGGTCATATTCTCAAAGCCGAAATTACGAGGTTTAAGGTCACCAGACAAACACACTGCCTTCTACCCCACATTACTGCATCTTTCCAGGCAAACAGTTACTTCGCCAATTAAAATTTTAGTATGCAAATAGGTGATCGTTTATAGCAGTTCATTGATCACCAAAGATTCTTATTATTAGTCTGGCAACATGATATCTGCCTTTTATGGGAGAGAAATAGCAGTGATTTTGGGGACGGATTCCAACACGGCCACCTCAATGAAGCCGTTTCGATGACACTGAGAAGCCATTCACTCTGCCTGTGGCATAATGCGGCTTAATGAACCAGTCAACATGGGGCTCCCCCAGCAAGACCCGGTACACCTATCAGAGGTCAAGGGAGATATAGGTATCTGGACCAGCTCCGCATCTTCCCTGTCATCTAGTCCGATGGCCGTGAGGTGCCCATGCTTGCTTCACCACGTCGTTTCAACATCGTTCGCTGCCATCAGGCTTGACCAAACTAGCTAACAGTGAAATCGAGACGCCAGCCATAGTGAATGAACGTGTGCTTTCCCACGATGCACACATGTCCAGCCCACCGTGGCAGCAAAGGGCCCAGAGATTCACTCCAGTGCCCTTGTGGGCGTCCCTGCTGAAGTGTGAATGTGAACATGAGGGAAGGAGGAGCTGGCTTGTCCCGTCATGATCTGCAGATGTGGATCCTAAAGGAGGCACATCTGTGTGAGCCTGTATAGGGGCCCACTTCCCCTGCAGTGAGATACAGAGCCTCAGCCTCCTCCGGAGGGCCACACAAACCATGGCAGGTTCTGTGCCACAACAGTCATGTTCACATTTACCTCCTTCCTGTTCATACTCTTCAAAGCCCAAAGCAAATGTGGTCAATTGGGATACTGAACAGTGACCTACACACCCCCCCAGATATAAGGTACACCTATTGTCACTATCTTTGATGAATAAAAATACACGTTGCACAGAAGAGCAGGATGGTCAGTGGTCAGCGATACTGGCTGATGTCTGACAGTTCCAGGGGTAACACACCCTAACCCTCCCTCTCTCCCCGTGTCCCAATCCCACCCCCCACACCCCCCATAGGCCTGCCTTCATCAGACTGACACTTAAAGTTGTTTTGAATTGTACAGCTGGACTGTACCCAAGAATGGGATACCAGTCCCAGTGAGACCGAGACCGAGGTGCCCCGTTAGGCAGGGGGAGACATGAGTGCATTAAGGTGGGGGAGGGGTCTTACCTGAGCACGAAATCTCCCAACGTGTGCCTTAGCTTGCTTAGGAGCTAGATCGCCATACGCCCACCCTTCAAAAACTTTCACACAATGCTAGACACAGAGTAAAATCACTGGGGTCCATTGAGGGGTGGTTTATAGGAAACGACAAGGCGGCCCGGACAGGACAGGCCAAAGAAACAGGAAACATGAAAGCCTAGTCTAAGTAAAGAAGCGGAAAAAATAAGTAAATAATAGATGCCGACAATGAATTATATATCGGCTACACAGCGGCATTCATGTAGCTGAAGAACAGAACTTTCTGAGTTCATTCAGCAAAAAGGAAAACAGGATGTGTTTTCTATACAGATTTTCTTCTCCTGCATTATTCAGAGATCTGGAGACGCCTACCCTGCTTTTCTCCTTTAGTCTGCATGGCCATTCAAAACCCCAGCTTCTACTTCCCCCGCCGTGTCGCGGCCGGTAACCGGTACACCGTATTAGCTACCTCTTACCCAGCCTTGCTGTTCGACATACTTTTCAAGGTAGTAGGGCGTGAATTCTTCAGCAGGATGGTCAGGGCACAGAATAATACAAGTACACAGAGGCAATGTACCCACCGGGGAGGGCACAGTGCAATGGGGAAGGGTATGTGCGCCCCCTGTAGGCCTGAATAGTCGCCCCTTGTCAGACCCTCTATATTCGCAATGCACAAACCTGAAAGGAAACTGATAGATCATCTATTCAATTATACAATATACACATAACTGAAATGAGGGTGTGAAACACAACTTGCCTGGGATGAGTATGTGCTGTTAGACCCAATAGGGGGTGAGTTGCTAAGCAATAAATAGAGCGATGCAAATATTCTGGAATAAGTAGTTCAGACAAGAGCAGAGAGCATACAGCTGCTTTTCATTTTAAAAAGGTGAGTTTGAAAACACTGCCTGAGTGAGATTTGGGAAAGTCCTCTGGTGGGATACCAACTCAGGACTGATAAGAAGGCCCTAGCAGTTCTCAGTTAGCCACAGAGTATCCTGCTGGCTTGCAGGGCCAGTGTGAATTTGTGAGGGGGGTGTTTCTTTAACCGAGAGGCATTTGCCCTGGACTGTTGGCTTTTGTGCTGCTATGACCAGCTGGCTGGATTGTCCAGACACGTCCTGGCATGCCGCCCCTCATATCTGTTGCCCCCCTAGAAGATCCTTAGAAGGACATCATTGAGTATGGGGGCAGAGGATTGGGCAGCTGGAGCCGGGGGTGGGGGGGCGTCAGTGGCGGGTTGGGATGTGTCCAGTGGGCAGGTAGTCAGGGGGCTGTTAAGTTTTGGCTGGGCACACAAACCGGGAGCTGTGATGAATGTAGCAGCATGGGGGTGGGGTGTGGGGGTGCACCTCACAGGGCAGCTGTCACCTCTCTCCAACCACCCCCATCCCGAACGCACAACGAGGAAGCAGTAAGACCCCGCTGGGCCCCAGCCAGGGCTGACGACACCCCACCTGGTAGACCTTTACTGAATTGGGTGCCCAGTCGGGGCACGTTCTGCATTTTGACAACAAACATGCTGTCCCCAAGAACAGTTATGGAATGAGACAGGCCTCTTTCCCAAGGAGAACCTGGTCTGGGGTACAGAAATGGCACTGAAGTTAAGTAGGAGACTTTTTTATATTAATAAGGACCTGTAAAATCCATAGGTTTTACACAGGATTAAAAGTGTGGTTATAAAAGTGTGACAGATGTAAGCTACTTTCATTTACATGGTTTGTGTCTAAGTTCATCCATTTACTTTCTGTACCCACTTGTCCCGTGCTGGAAACAAAGGGTGCAAGGCAGTTGAATGGCTTTAAATGATTTTCTGTAAAAAACACTACACAACTCCGTTTATATTTTACATTAGATGAAAATCAGATGCTATGGAGGCACATCGATCCATGTACGTGAGTGTAATTCATTTTTCAACTTTCAACAAAAGCAAAAAAACGGGTCATTTTCACCATTTAGACTACACCAATCCTAATGGGAAAATTGGGAAACATCTTTTTTTGCGTTTACTGGTTGTTTTTCTGAAGTATTGATGTGCGAATCATGAACGAACGGATCTTTTTGAACGGATCTATAAAGTGAAACTGATTCACTGGTCAAAAATGAATCACTGTATACACATGCGCGGAATGCGTGGTAGTGGGTGCGTTCGACTTCATGCAGCCGCTTACAGCGCTGGCTTAAAGCGATGCATTCTGCTGCATGAAGTCGAACACACCCAACGTTCGCGTCTGTCCATGTCAGCAACTGGGGAGGCAGTCTATCACTAAACAGCATTAGAAATACAGCCGTGACGACATCCAGCCAATAGCTGTCACGCTAAAGTTCACCAAGCACCTCCCACTGACTGTACAGTTCCACTGACCTGAGATCATTGACTACATTGACCCCCACAATGTGAACGCTCCCACTGACCTGAAATGTCAAGAGAAGACCCGTTGATTCACCAGCAGGTGGCCGACGAGCCGAAGCGGGGGAGCCCGCAGACGGCCAACGAGCCGCTGGAGGCAGGGCCGAGGGTGACGGACAAGGCATCGGAAGGGCACCCGCAGGCGACCGCCGAGCAGCAGCCAGAGGAACCGCTGGTGCCCCATGAGCCACAGGGGCCAAGGGCGAGCCAGGGGGCAGGGCGGGCGGGAACCAGCCCCGGCGCAGATGTCCCCTTCCCCTCTGGGAAATGGAGAGGCGGGGCCACTGCCGGGATCTGCCCCGTTGTGTGAACGGCGGAGGAGTCACATGCCGGAAGGGGTCCATGGGGGTCATCAGGGCGATCCGCGAGGGGTCCCACTCCAGCTCCTCCTCCCCCAAGGGGAAAGAAGCAGGGGTCAGGATCCGGTACAGCAATCTCCGAGATATGGGCCACCAGGATGGGAACTTCTGAGATGGGAACGTCAGGGACCAAAGCAGGGACTTCAGGCACCAGAGCAGGAACCTCAGGGGCAGGAACTTCCGGAGATCGGACTTCAGCAACCTCTGGGAGTGCACTGGGCATGGACTGGACCTCAGGTAGCGGAGCACTGGCAGGAGCCAGGGCAGGAACCTCAGGGGCCGAACAGGCCGCGGTGTCGCCATCACCTGGACCGGACGGGGGGCGCGGCAGGCAACTCCTGAGGTCGGTCACCCCACAAGCTGAGGAGCTCCCTTAGTGTTGCCTGTATTGGCTCCAACACCTTGGGGGCGGAAGCTGGGGTGATGGCCGCAAAAGCCTGCTCCAGGTGAGCCAGGGACTGGGCAGCGCCGGGAACGTCTTGCAAGGCCAGGCCATCCACCAGCTTCCACCAGATGCCCTGTAGGGCGAAATACTGTGCTGCCCTTGCCTTGAAGTCAGGAACCTTGGGAACAGGAGCAGGAGAAGGAAGCACGGGAACTGGAGCAGGGACTTCGGGTGCCGTGGAATGGTGGGGACCCGCGGAATGGTGTCCTCTACGATCCCCGGAAGGGGTGAGCTGCCAGCTTCACGGCGGCGTCCACCCGCAGAAGCACCTTAGGGAGGTGCGGGGAGGCGAGGGCAACGTCTGGGGTGAACACCGCCGGGTTCAGGATTGGGCGGGGCTCCTCCCGACCCGCAGCGGGGCAGGCAGCAGAGAGGAAGGCAGCCTCTAAGGAGACATCTGATGTCTCCTTGCGTCTCTGGCTCTTTCGCCTTTTCTTCTTCCAGGCTTCAGGATCGGGGATGGCTCAAGTAGCTCCTGACACAGACCTGGGGGCACTCCATTGTCCAGCATCGCCTCTGCGACCCTGCTCAGAGCTGCAGAAAATTAGTGCGGACTTCCTCCACGAGGGAGGCGTCTGTCCCCGGGTACATCTCTTCCATAATGTCCTGGTTGCGCGCGGCTAGGGCGCTAGCCGCGGGGTCTGCCCGGACCTCAGGCTGCTGCAGCCAGCCTCATCGATGAGACCGAGGTACTCAGCCTCGGTCAGTAGAGGTGTCTTTTTGTGGAGTTCGGTCATTCTGTCATCACGAATCACGAAGAACAGGAAACAGCTGATAAACGGAGGGATTTCAGACAAGGTTAACAAGGGGGCGTGGCACACAGGAGGATCAGACGGGCTGGGTCATGACACTTACACACCCCTTTTGTTTACAAATTTCATATTTGGCTAACTTTAATATTTGAACGTTGGCATGTGCACTTCACATTCACTTACAACCCGGTGCACTGAGTGTCCATACATATCACAAAGGGTGTAATAACTGTTAGAATAACTCTAAAACATGAAACAGATACATCTAAAAAAGTGATATTTGAAGTCGACCGTGGAAGACAATACGCACCCCTTGGATTTTCATTTCATGGCATATTATGCATTTCCATAGTTAATCATCACTATTTACAACCTGTACAATCAGTTGGAATTCAATCATTAGAATGTACAATCATAGAATAAATAAATCAGCTAATAACTGATAAACTAAATAAGCTAATAAACTAAATAAGACACGTCAAGTATATTGTGTTTTAAGCAGTTCATTATGGGACAGTGCACAACATTTAGAGGTCGTTTATTGCACAATTAAAATAATAAACATATATCATCAGAAGTAGGGTTTGTGACCATAGTTTTAAAGTGCGGCTATTTCTTGTGTGCATAACATGAAAACGTTTTTCGGGGCTTCACGGGCTCCGCAGACCCCAGCTTTTAAGATATAATGTTAATAGACCGTTTAATATTCGGGCCAATACAGTGCCTGGCGTATACTGTCGACGTCGAAATGCTCAGAAACATTTGTTCTCAGAAGAAAATATTCTCCGAAGAAAAACTAGCTACCGATTAGGAATCCGAGAACACCGGTTTATACAAGCATTTGGCGCCGTATAAAGTTTGTCTAAAGCATGATTAAAACGTCATTTTTGGTTTAGAGACTATTTTAATCAATAAATAATACGAGGATTTCTCAACAGCAGCATTCAGGGGAGACGCGAAACTTATTATTCTGTAACGAGCTTATGGGAGGCCTGGTCTTTGCAATGTACTTGGCCAATGACAGAAGGCACACATATAACCCCGCCCACCTCCAGGCAAACGGAATTCGAGGGGGACCCATATCTTATATTACCGTAAAGTAGCGTAAAAAAAACAGGCGAACGTTATATTTTTGTATTAGTTATTGTTGATGGGTGCATAGTAAAGGAGTCAACTATGGGATTTCTTGCTTGTTTAACGATACATTGATTTAAAGGCATAGCGCAGGAATTTTCCAAGACGAAACTTTCATATAACTGTTACTGAAAATCAAAATTAGGAGATAATAAAGAGTAATAACTGCTTCATATATTTACATATGATGTCAACGTAACAATTCTAATAAGTTCAGTTAGCATGGATGTCCTGAGTACAATTTGAAGTTGCTGCGAGTATTCCCTGGGTACGAGCGCCCCCACCCGATTGCCCGTGGTAACAACATTCTCCTTAGTAAATATTGTTTTTCTGATTTGTAACTGTCCATCCATTTTCTGCCAGCAAAATTAACACTTCACTCAATACCTAAGATAAAGTTGTTTCCTACTTATTTGTTGTAATATATTTTATATTTGTTATACTAAAATATACAATCATAATCAATTTACAAACACTTTCTAAGTATGTAACCCGCCTTCACATTGACACTACATCGCTGAGCCATCACTATTTATTTCTTTAATAAATGTGGAAGTCAATTAATAAGGCATAACCAAGGTCAGACACTATTTGGGACGTAATGCTTGCGAGGAAACTGCGGCAGTGCGCTGTCTACCGATGAGACAGATTCACCTCGCATAGTCCGTCTAGAATCAAAATCGATCTCTCCCCTACAGTTGTAGCGCAAATTTGACCTGATATGTTTGTAGCGGTAGGAAACGGGACTTCGAATATTTTGAAGGGCATAGGGGTGCCCGGAAAAAAAATAGAAAAAGAAATGGTCAACAAAACAGCATAAAATGAAAATACGTTTTTGAAAATAAAATACGGCTCTATGATAATATAATCACACATTTAAAAAAAATCGAGAAAATGTAATAAGTATACATCTACTTTCAATTCGCGATGATGGTACAGCCTTAAAATACCCACGTGCTCTTCCCCGGCGTTCTCTGACTGGTCACGTGGTGCGGATGCCCTTCTATCCACGCTGCTTAGGTTAAACATGGCTGCGCTCTTAAGATCGGCCCAACGCTTGAAAATCTCGCCGGCTTCTTTGTTCCCAGTCAGCCGGCTGAACTTAAATCGGTCTCCGCTCTCTCGGTTATGTTGCGGGACGGGCGCCGGTAGAAGAGCGACGGTCGGTCCCGTACAGCTCTCGCTTTCTCACGATGTGCACAGGTACCTGCCCGGCATGAGACGAAACACATGCTGAATGGGGAATATGTGTCATTGGGCCTCAATGACAGCTCTATATTAGCCTGTTTTGATCTTATAATTCAGAAAAGTTGTCTGATTGTGGTATGTGTAACGGTAACGACTGCTCACTGGGGCTTTATGCAATATATAGACTAATATGGCCTTATGACAAAATAGCATGCATGTGTAAGTCGATGAAATCTATGGCGCAGCAAGTAATATTCGTAAGGCGACGACCTCTTGAGCAAAACTCAGTGTATGAAATGGGAACAGCTGAACTATGCAGATATGCAGGCATGCAGCAGTTAAAACTGAGCAAGGTCGAAGCTCCTACCTGCTGTGGTCTGGCTGATTAAACATATGATGCTCGTTAATAGACTCGCACGAATCGTCGTGTGCGTTAATCTATTGATTTTTATTTGTATATGCCATTTGATTGTAGTATGCATTCTGCTATTTCATAACAAGAAAGAGCGCTATATTATAAAACAATCAGCTCCATATATGTAACTTAATTTTTAATTAATTTCTGCTCATATATATATATATGTTTTTCTGCCGTTCTTACGCATTGATGCTTGATTGTTGGTCTGTGTGTCATGACACCAGTGACAATACTGTTGGACAGTAGGTGTGTGTGTGTGTCGTTTCATCTGTGAGAGAAGGAAATGTGCCAGGGATAGTGATGTTGGTGCCTCAGCTGTAATCACCGTATTCTTCTTGTGGGTCAGGTCAGCCTTGCCCCCGACCGGGGTGCGTCCTTTCAGCCTTGCCCCCGAGCATGAAGGGCCATCGAGAGAGGAAAGCAGCGGCCCAGGCCGACCCAGGCAGCCCGTGAGGTCCGACTGGGCCCTGGACATGCTGGACAGCGCTGTCCGGCGCACGGGGAGCATCAACAAGAACCTGCTGATGCGTATATTTAAGGACATCTCCGAAGGTGTGTAGGGTGTCCACATCACACACACACGCGCGCACACACACACACTCCATTCCCTCCAATGTATCTTTACTCACACCTGCACCTTCATGCTAAAAATGTTAATTCAGCTGTGTTTGTTTAATACTGGCTTTCCACTCAGGTAACAAAGGCTCTTCGTTAAGTCGGTTTACTATGATTAATTTGACGTAATTCTCTGGTATCGGCGGCGGTAACCCCAAACCACAATGCCATCTTCGCCATGCAGGCTACCCAAGTGCCAACCAGTCACTCCTGCTCCTGCGGAGCTGTGGGTCATTGCTGCCAGAGGTGGCGCTGTCAGAGCGCACCGCACTGGCTCATCAGATCTGGGACAAGCTGCAGGAGAGGGGTAGGAAACTCGAGACTGCGAGGGGTCGGACTGATGGGCTCGATTTGCCAGAAATTCTCTCTAAATGTAACCATAGATGGTCAGTCGAATGCTGTACCTGGGAAAACTCAATCGGACATTACGCATGATGTAAAGTGTCTTTCTGTTTGTTGAGTGTCGTCTTCAGGGGTTTTATGGAAATACCATTATATTCCGTGTCAGAAATGCGTGAATGCCCCTCGTGTGTTTTCCGGTTTGGCGGACAGCATGGCTTGGCTTATCTTTCCCCTGCCGGCTTCTCTGTCCAGGAGTGACTTATGATGCCAGTCACTACAACGCCCTGCTCAAGGTCTACCTGCAGAACGAGTTTAAGTTCTCTCCCACCGACTTTCTCGCCAAGATGGAAGCAGCCAACGTGCAGCCCAACAGAGTAAGTGCCTGACGTGGGAGCAGGCTCTGGTTGGCCTGCCTGAGCCGCCAGTATTTCCCGCTTTGATGTTGGTGGGAAGGTGACTCTGTATCTCCTCCACAATTAGGTCACCTATCAGAGGCTCATTGCGGTGTACTGTGAGGAAGGAGACATCGAGGGAGCCGGGTGAGGACCGTGAGCCTGCCGGAAGTGCCCAGAGCTCCGTGGCTCATTTGCTTTAAAGGCTGCTCTGGGCAGGGATTTCCCTGTGTTGTCACTTCCTGTATGTCTGATTCACATTGGCTTAAAGCAGGAAGTGATTGACAGGATACAGTTAGTCCCACCCTCCATGGCTTTTGCGACCTCATGTCCTCTGATGCTACCTGGCTTGCGTGTTCTTGCATATTCCATGGTGCCCTGCTATTTAGACTGCTTTTGCAGTTGGTACCCCCCTAAAACTGCGGTGTTCCTTTCCAGTGCTGTGAAGTGATGTAATGTGTGTTTGTGTCGGCAGTAAGATCCTGGGCTTCATGAAAGAGAGAGACATGCCCATCACCGAAGCTGTCTTCAACTCTCTCTTGACTGGACATGCCCGTGCTGGGTGAGCAGGCAGGGTGGCCGCCTCTCAGTGTTTCCACGTGGATCCTCGCTGTGTAGGGCGTGCTGTAGAGGGGGCATGCTCTCTTGGTCTCTGCGGTTGCTTTGTGCACACTGATTTCTGGATGCCTGCTGGAGGCTTAAGCGCCATATCCCGTGGTGGGTGTCCGCACTGTCTGGCAGGGATCTGGCGAGCGCCGAGAGCATCCTGCCGATGATGGCCAGTGCCGGGATCGAGCCGGGACCAGACACCTATGTGGCTCTACTGTGCGGCCATGCCGAAAAGGGGGACATGGACAACGTCAAGAAGGTGATTGGCATTTTTGACCTCTGCCATTTGAGCCTCGGAAATGGCTGTGGGACCCTTCAATTTCGTGTCCTCCTTCCTAGATCCTGGGTGAGCTGGCATCCGGGGACGTCCAGCTGATGGACAGGGATTTCCTGCAGGTGTTACTGACCCTGGCTAAAGCAGGGCACCACCAGCACCTGCCCCAGATTATGGAGTCTCTACGGCAGGAACAGGGCTTTGTTCCAGGTAGGGGGTGATGGGGGAGGGGGGCATTATTGTTGAACTGTTCTGGATGTCTGCCATGGTACCGTTAAAGACGGCGCCAGCACCCTAGCTGTATGTCTGCATTGATCATTTTGAGACCTCAGAAGCCATGAATGTCCCAAACTGATGAGCTCTTTCCAGTGATTGACCTCACAATGAGGTCTAGATCTAGACAAAACAAGACTGAACACATCGGTCTCGTACTTAACACGGTGCCACCGCCTTGTTTGTTCTATGTAAAGCCACAAACCTCGAGGGCGCAGCAGTTTTTGATGCAGCAGACCCACATACTGAATCCAAATGTACGTAATGTGGCCAGTTGCGCGAGTCCTTTTAATAAAGGAGATGATGGCTCTTTTGAAACGGAAGTCGCTCTCTCAGTAAATAGCCACTGTTTGTTTAAAACTAGCAGCTGCATAGACCGGGAAGCTAACAATTTGTGAGACTGTTGCAAGCTAACAAAATGCATGAATTTCATGGCAAATATTACACAATTATGGCCACGACTGTTAACAGATACACAAAACACATTTATTTACTCTGTTCAAAGTGCAGTGTGGTGCAAAGCATTAGTCCTGCTAATCAGCTCTGCGGCATCATATTGGCCAGTTGTTGGCTGCGTGTGGGATCAGATCAAACGAAAAGGTTGCCTTGGGACCCTCCCCACCAGCTAGCCTTTCCTAAGCTGGACACCATATTTGTGGCCGGTGTTCCATGACTTGTGCTGCTGTATATTCCCAAGCTTAACGCATCTCCGCCTCGCCCTGCAGAAGCCATGAACATGTGTCTGAGACTCATCACCCTGGGTATGGAGGATGCGGCTTTCTCCCTGCTCAAGACCTTCCCCCAACGCCAGGCGGAGTCCCTGAACGAGGACCCTCCCAACCAGGGCAACTTCTTCCTGTCCCACTGTGTCACCATGGATATGGTAAGGCGGGCGCGCCGCATAATCGGGAAATGCTCTCCGCAGATGTCTCGTCGCATTCGCTAACGCTTTGTTTGTTTGTTTTGTTTTTTGTTTTTGTTTGTTTGTAATGTTTGTTATGTTTGTTTGTTTGCATCGTGCTGTCCAGCCGGCAGAGAAGTTGCGCCAGTACTGCAGGGAGCTACAGGAGTCCAACAGACACGCCGCCCCCCTGCAGTTCACCTTGCAGTCTGCCCTGAAGGCCAAAAAGAGGGGGAAGCCTCCGTCTG
>JAODKL010000115.1:378331-404309 GCA_026780765.1 Petrocephalus schoutedeni
TGTACCAGTGATGTGGAGGGTGATGTGAGCATGCTCAGAAGTATGTACCAGTGATGTGGAGGGTGATGTGAGCATGCTCAGAAGTATGTACCAGTGATGTGGAGGGTGATGTGAGCATGCTCAGAAGTATGTACCAGTGATGTGGAGGGTGATGTGAGCATGCAGGTTTTCACCCACAGTGGATCTGACATCAGTGGACACACGATGCAGTGAGAGAGAGGCTAGCACCTATAGTCGGATGCATGATATCGCCGCAACCTACCAGCGTTCCAGCATCTACCAGCGCATGGTGGGCTGCATGTGGCAGAGCTGCCAGGTGGCTGACAAGCCCAGCATCCCCTTCAAGAGCAAGCAGTCACCCAGCGGCCTGGCCAAGCTCGGGGTTCTCTTCAGGTGACTTTAACATTTCCAGATGGTCTATCACTGTCCCTAAAACAGTTTGGGCTTTTGAATCCCAGCAAATCATCCAGAACATTTTTTATATTCCAGACCTAAGAATGAGCATATATAGACTTAATATACTACTTAAGTACATTGAGATCAATAGAGTAGCTGTTAGTATTCATAGCATAAAATTTGATACCAATGTGAAAAATCATGTACAGATGCAATAGTGATACAAGACTTTAGATGGAATGAGCTGGAGGCCAGCAGCCTATTAGTTTATTATCTACAGTATATCAATTAGCTTTATCCCAGCATGTTTGTGAAAGTGCATGTGTGAAATAAGGTTCTCAGTTGGGGGAAAGGTCACATGATGAGGGCAGTCAATAAACTTCACTAAACTATGAACGATGAGTTGCTCTCCTCTGGCCTACATCTGACTCTTCTTGTCTCTGCCTTATATCCCTGCAATGTCCCTGTAGGAGGACAGTGAGGAACCTGGCAAGAGACCGGATGGGGGTTCTAATGCGCCTGTCCCAGAACCTCATTTACGGGCTCTTTGTGGCCTTCTTCGTTATGAAGCTGGACACCAACATCAAGAAGGGTGCGGTGCAGGACCGAATTGGCGTCATCTACCAGTCCATGGGCGCGTCGCCCTACACAGGCATGCTCAACGCTGTGGCTTTATGTAAGTCCTGTGATGGAGCATTGGGTGGTGAACCCTCAGGGAACCAATGGAAGCCACCCTCCATAACCACGTCCAGCCAGGTGGAAGTCAGCAAGCCTGAGAGACGTGGCTTTCACCCTTCATGACAGCACAATGGCGAGGCTGCATAGCTTCAGTAACACTACATTTATACCTATGTTATGCTCATACATATAAATGTACTTCACAAACTTCTGCAAATTATTTAAGACACGTAGCAATGGTTAGAAACTATACTTTAAATCACCATCTTAAATATATATGCAGTTTATCTCACTGAATTTCATAGATTTAAACCCACCCTCTGTGATGTAAGAGTTACAGACGAGTACTACCTGTTATTGTTGGCTTGCCATAATTTCTTTCTGTGTTCCTACAAAAATAGCACAACAGGGTTCTACCAGACCCATTATTATTTTTATCAGTTAAGCTTCTGCTCCCTGAGCAGAGAGATAATTGAGATTAAACCCCATTCGCAGAACTGGAGCTGTAGAGGGGTATTTATTGAAATTGTCATGGTTGTGTGATGATGATCTTGAACATGTGGGTGTGTAACACCCTTTATACCCCCACCCGGAAGAGGGCTGGAGCACCAGGTCAAATGGTTTCCCTAATCAGAGTACTGAATTGGCAGGTTTTTGCCTGCAACATATAAATATAATTCAAAAAACTATAAAATCAGGTTTATTCAGGGCAATTTCATCTGTGTTATATTTTGGCCAGTGGTACAGTCCATTTGTAACTGGAAGGAGTTTGATAACAAGGATGTTTCATATTGAAGGTCAAGTTAATGACCTTAGAGTTAATGTCTAGGCGCATTACAGGTCTTTTGGTAAACTTGCTTGCTGTTACGGAACCACAGTGTGACAGATTGGTCCATGCCACCTCCAGTTCCAGCCCTGAGAGCCATCAGCGACCAGGAGAGCAGAGACGGGCTCTATCAAAAGTGGCAGATGTTTCTTGCCTACATACTTCACATCCTGCCCTTCAGCATCATCAGTGTGATCATCTTCTCCTCCTTCCTCTACTGGTGGGTCTCTCACTGCAGTCCAACCTCGGGCTGCTGTTACAGGAGCACTTATACAGCATGAAAAGGTCCCACCGTGTGTGTTTATGATGCACTGAGCCCTGTGTATTCTTAGCAATACTGCATGCTCAAATTGCCGAGGCATTTTGGGAAAACTGTGTTTTCCTGCAGTCTGGGGGTAAGTGGATAGAACTGAATTACACCCAAATATTTATCAATATTTGAAGGAATTTCTGCAATATGATCTTTAGAAATGATTTCCTTATTCAGCTTTCCTCATGCTGGTCCAAGTAGCTTTCTGAATCTCAGTTAGCCGAGTGTGTAAGCTGGATGTTGGACACTGACTGGCATGTGTGTGCATTGCAGGACAGTGGGGATGCACCCAGATGCCATGAGATTCCTCTGCTTCAGCGCTGTGATCCTGGTGCCCCATATAGTGGGTGAACTCCTCACCTTGGTGCTCCTGGGGGTGGTCCAGGACCCCAACATGGTGAACAGTGGGGTGGCTCTACTCAACATAGCTGGTATTCTTCTGGGCTCTGGGTTCCTCAGGTGAGCTCACACCTCGCATTCGGTTGTATAACAATGAAAATTTGTGATCTGTTATTAGTAGTTTTGCGGTACTCGAGTCCAGTTTTGGTCTCCAGATCGGTCTCAAGACCACATTTTCGCTTACTCGTTTTTGTCTGGGAATCAAAAGGAATTCTTCTCTGTCTCGACTAGGTCTCATCACGTTATAATGTGATAGCTGTATATTTTAACACGTTTTAACGTTATCATTTTCACGTTATAACATAACATGATAGCCGTATATTTTTATTATTATGGCATGGCAGCAATACGCTTCCGTACAATTCCGATATTGGTCAGAAAAGTTGCGAATAGACGTTTTCCCCAAAACAGTCAGCCCTAGAACGGGGGCTCCTGGTAAGGATAGCCTAGTTTTTCCAGGACTTCTAGTGTTAAGCTAACTAATGTTAATGCAACTCTAGTCTAGGAGTTAAATAACATTAGTTTAAATCATACAACAGACATATAGTGTTGCATGGTTCTCTGCAGTAATCCATTCAGTTTGTGTTGTAATTCTGAATTGAATTCGATTGTAGTCTTGTTTTTGGGGTGGGGTGGGGGGTAAAAGTGCACTGCATCTGTTCGTTACTGCTTTAGACTGTATGTGCATAAAGGGTCTAATTTAATTCTAATTAAATTAATCTAATTAAATTCCTGGTCTTGAAAACAGACTTGTTTTTTTAGGTCTCAGTCTCAGCCACTCCAAGATCCCAAAGTCTTTGTCTTGACTTGGACTTGACCCTTTACAGTCTTTGTCATGCATCAGACACAATATAGGTGGTTTTGTCCCCAACCCTAGTTATTACTTGGGTCTCTTTGACAACGGCCCTTCTGGTTCCATGTCCAGGAGCAGCCAGGAGATGCCCACTGTGCTCCAGTGGCTCAGCTACCTCACCTTCCAGAAGTACGGCTGTGAGCTCCTCATTGTCACCGAGTTCCACGATCTGAACTTCACCTGCGGTAGGCTGTTAGACCCTCCTTCAGTCCCAAACCACGACAATCCTCTCCTGTGGTGTACTCATGGTATAGATGAGTTTAGATGAGGGACCAATGCAACCGACCTCGCCCTAAAATGTTAAAGCAATTGCTGCTGTGATGATCAATCTCAAGACCTCCAGCAGAAATGATATGTTAATGTTACCTGGAAATAATATTGGGTCAGCGAGCTTCTCCTGATGCTTTCCCAGACTGCTGTATGGGAGTAAGTACGAACCGGGGGATAAATATAGCATTCCGATAACAATCTGTCACTCAAAAGGATTATCTGTTGTATATTGCAACATCTCAATGGGCACAGAAGCAATAAATCACATCATGAAAAGACGCAATGTAAGAAAGATTCTAAAATATTTTATAGTAAATATTTAGACAAACAGTTTAATGTTAATAGTACAGTTTCAAAAAAACATACAATAAAATGATTTTGTCTGATACAGGATTGCAATCTTCCTGAAGTATATGTTTTCTCGTCTCACTCTGCATGCCTAGCAAACTAATCTCAATAATGCGGGAATTCATAAGGAAAGTGCTGAATCTTTGAATTATATTTTAGATTTTCAAAGGGCACGTGCTCCCCCGTTCCCTATTTCTGATGCCCATGGGTGTGCCTGTGTCCCATCCCCCTGCAGGACTCCCTGACGAGATCACGGGCAACATCTCCGACCCATGCACACTGTTCAATGGGGGCATCATCATCGACCAAGGCTACCCAGGTGCTCTCTCCCGCTTCACACTGGACTTCCTGTTACTCTACGCCTTTCTGCCTGCCCTCGTGCTGCTCGGGATCATCAGCTTCAAGACTCGGGACCACCTCATCCGCCGCTGACAGGGTGTGTGTGTGTGTGAGTGCGTTTGTGTGTGTGTGTGTATGTGTGAGGGTGTGTGTGTGTGGGGGGGGGGGGGGTGTCCCACAAAGTTTAATTTTAAGTTACTCCTTTATTTATGTCCATTGGAGGGACTTCAGATATCTGAATGTTTATTTTAACACAGCAGCACAGGTAATGCAGCAGTACACTGATGAATATAGGTATAAAAAGAGAATGTTTAGCCAAAGTCACTTGGTGTGTCTTTAACAGGCATATTTTATGATATGAGGCATCAAGGCTTATTTTGATTGATAGCTTGAATTTAATGCATTGTGCAAAACTTCACACAAATATCTTTCACTAAAAAAAAACTGAGTAATTTATTTCTGCAGCAGTTTTTCTTGCTGTAATATTTGATGTACCACACAAGGACTGTGTGCTTTGTATCCACTAGATGTATTAAGGTAAATATTTTAAACAGAATCAAAATAATTAAAAGGATTAATATGTTCATACAGTCAACATTTGTGAACATTGCCTTGTCACACACAAATTCCCATCATCCCTCAAACCTCAAGACCGTTGACCTCTGGGCTCAAAATTCAGCTTGTACGAGCTTCCAGGTCCATTCCTTTCCATGACTTTGAGGAATTTCTCTTGTACTGTTCCAGCTCCTTTAAAAATAGAGAGAAGTTAAGTTCACGTAATGTACTCAAGAAAAACAGGGGAAAGAGTTCAAATAAGTTCAAGGATGATGTGGAAAAAAATACAAAACCATAAAAGCATGAGTCACGAACTGTGATAAGCACTAGCATGAAAGCAGGCAGCCTAGGCTCTGCATGTGACGGGCCCTCAGAAGCACAGCTGAGTCATAGCTAGCTAATAAGATATAGGTTCCATGCATGTTTCTCTAGCCTCTCATTCTCCGTTGTCTCATGCACCCCAAATTTACCCTGCTCTACGATTAAAACACATTTGTCAGAGTTTTGTCCAGTCTGGAGATTCAACGCAAACATAACTCTAATGTCTGTGTTATGACTTTATGAGATGACGATTTCATATGTAGAAGCTGGCTGGACGTTCAGACCCCCCAAGACAACTGAACTAAGCACAGGAAATACAATCCCTAGAGGCTGTATTGCTCAGAAGATGATGCCCCCTGAAAATTCACAGTGATACTGCATCTCGATTTGTGTTTTGAAGACGGATGTGCAAATAGGGGTCAATGGCCTTTTGGTACCAAAACTGGCTGTGGTCCAATTACGGACCAGTAAGACCTATGGGGTTAACAGCAGTCACGGTCAAGTTGCGGATACCTGCTGTAAAAAAAAAAGTTTACTGCTAGCAATAAAATTGTGTGTTATTCAAGGACACAGACGAGATTACTACAGGCTACCAATGTTCAAATGTGAGAGAGAATGCTGCTTATAGCCGTGCAAATATCCCAGCAGGACAAGTTACCGCTCACCTCTCTGGGGACTGTCACTGCTCTCCATCTGACTGTTTGTTTTGGCCATTAAATGCACCTCATTCCATGCAGACTTTAAACTTTAAGCTTTAACAAAAGTATTATATATATATAGACCCAGAGAAAATATGTATAGACCCAAGTGAAATTTAATCATGTTCGTGATTCATGACTACAGAGGCAAATTCAACCAAATTCCTTTTATTCAGTGCCTGTAAATAAAATGACACATCTCTGTGTTTGCATAAACTTCGACTCCGTGACACACGCCGGGCTGATCAGCCAGCTAAGTAAACACTGATCCATGCGAGGATTCTCCAGTGAACATGAGTCTGACCAGGGTGGGAATTTCATCTTAGGGGATCTGGGGTGACTGCTTTCTGCATCGTACCAGCACCCTCAATTTCGGGCCCTGTACATACCTGGTCCTTCTGGGCTCGCATTGAGTCGATCTGAGCTTCTCTGAACTGTGGATCCCTTGCTGGGTTCTTGAGCTCCTTCAAGTCTCTGGTACTCTGGTGTGGTAAAAGGGGTAAAACCTTAGGGAGTTTCAACCCCAAGTGATTGCACAATGCTCCCAACATGCTCGTCACAGAACACAAGTACTGGTCTGGAGCAATCACCCCCTCATAAATATTTAGGTCTCCTAAATCAAATCTGGCTTCTGTGTCCCCGAGCCAGCAAACAGTTAGATACCTCGGGGGGGAACACCCTTTCAAACACCTTTTTCCACAGGTCCAAAGGGTTCCTGGCATGAAGAGAACCGATGTCAATGTCTGTTGTTGGAGGAGAACCTAAATGAGAAGAGATAGGGCTATTATATGGGTATTGTGTCATGACTAAAAACACGTGTTAATGAATATTCTATAAATATTAAAAATTTGTAAGATATTAGTGCTGTGGTTCTAAAAGTTACCAGCAGGGTGCGCCAGGCACAAAGACTCACCGATCTGACTGAGAGAGTCCGTTCTGGCCGGAATTATCAGGGGCTTACTGTGGTCAGTGGACACAGTCTTCCTGTCAGACCCAGTAAGAAAGCTGTCAGTATCCACCTGGGGTTTAATTCCAAACCTGCTCTCTACTGGGTAAATTAAAGGCAGGGTCAGCAGAGATTTTTCAGGGGGTTTGTGAGAGAAACATGGGCTACAGGGATGCATCAGGTTTAGGAAGCATGACCCGGAGGCACCTGGTGGGGGCTGGAGGCGAGCGGCCAGCATGTGCTTACCCCCTGTCTGTGCCAAAGGCAAGGTGAGTGACCAATCCTTTGGTCTTTGACATCAGACTCTCTGATTTATTGCTGGTGAACTGCAGACAAAGTGAAATGGCATTTAACCCTTTTCCCGTGATAATTTCCCCATGTGAAATTTGCCTACTGTTTAATGATGCTCTGGGGTCAGACTGACCCCAAACACGGGATAGGGGTTAAAGGACATTATTGTAAATACACACACACCCATAA
Source organism: Petrocephalus schoutedeni (assembly GCA_026780765.1). Taxonomy (NCBI): domain Eukaryota; kingdom Metazoa; phylum Chordata; class Actinopteri; order Osteoglossiformes; family Mormyridae; genus Petrocephalus; species Petrocephalus schoutedeni. The sequence goes on from JAODKL010000115.1 coordinate 385,751, forward strand.
TGCCTCACTGAACAACATCACAAAAAATATGCTCTTTGAAGTATATCAGAACACCAGTCTGAAACTGAATAGCGTGTTAAGACCTGAAGACACTAAAACATTTACTTTTTTGCCCTGCAAAATCAGGATTTCTTCTTTAGAGAGGATATGAAAATGTCTAAATATGTGCTGAATTAATGTGTAATCTATGAGAAATGCTTATTATTGTATATCTCTAAAGACAGTCTTCTCTGCAGTCATCTTCTTGTCTGCATACCATCATTAGAAATCTGACTGGTTTGTCTGACAGAAGTGACTTCCCAGAATCTTGTGCTACCCACAAAGCAGCGCAAGGTCTTCCACTCTTACGATTAAAGATGCTCCATGGTAATGGGCAAGGAACCGCAGGGTCTTGGAGACCATTTTCCTCTTCTCAGACTCAAAGTCCTTTTCAAAGGAAGAGAACAATCTTAACCAACAATTTATTATTTATTGACAAGAACAACACAAGACCTTCCAAAAATCTCTGAATGCTTCTAAGCCTTTACCTGAAAAATATCATATTTGCTGCCAACTATCAGCAGAGGAAGTGGAAAGGGACTTATGAGTTCACGGTCCTGTTGAAATACAATGTGCTTAAGGTCAAGGTATAGGACATCAGCAAAAACAAAAGGCACCATTTAAGAACTTCTGCAGTCACAGCTGATTTTAAAATGCCCTCTGTATCCGTTGTGTTTTTCTGCTCACTGGGTGGTCCTTGTGAAGGTGCTGAGGGGTTCTCCTTGGGGTGGGTTTTCTGTCAGACCTACGCTCCCCTGTCTTCTGTAACTCGGAGAGCACTCCATCCACCTTGGCTTGTGCGGCCTGCAGTAGCCTCTCCAGGGTCCCCCACAGCTCATTGGGTTTGGACAGGTCCAGAACCAGCACCACCGACAGAGTACTGTGGAATGAGAGCTTACTGATGGCTGTGTGTTTAACCTTCTTAGCACCTGGTAGGTGGCAGAGGCGGCACAGATGTTAGCAACGTTAGTGCAAGGTGATGGTGGTGGTTGTGTGGGAGGAGAGTAACGCCACACTCACCTCACATTCTGTGCTGTGATTGGAATCTGAACGAGGTCTGACAGCGAGGTTCCACCACCCAGCTCCCAGAAGTGGGCAATGTCTTTGGGCTGTAAGCAAAGCAGACTTAAATCACCACATCTAGGCCCCAGAAGCCCCAAGCGGCGTTCCATGTCACCCTGCTTGCTCGCACCGTATTGTGTCCACGTGCCCTTCTTCCAAATGTGTACTCCAATGCTAGTGTCGGCTTAGGAGCCTCGTCCCTGCGAACAAGAAATTATTCAAACATTTGCATCTGCATTTTTTTTTTTTTAAGTGCCCCCTCTACATCTTTTATACTTAATGCGTCCATACTCACCTGTCAAGGCATCTAAGCATAACTGTCGTCTTCCCCTTGAGGAAAGGAAACCGTCCGTTACATTCTCTGACTCAAAGGGAACATTTTTCCACGTCACACATTGACAGTGAGCGACTTTAAACTAATAGAATATAACAGAGAGCAGGTCACCGGGTCCTGTTGAGAATACCGTGGATTATTTTGGACCCCTAAATATGTTCACATCCCATCTTTTTCCGATTCATTCTCGCACCTGCAGGCCTCTGTACAGCTTAGCCTGCATATTCCGAAGTAAACATGTGCAGAGTGACGAATTACATTCGTTGTGTAGCTGGATATTTTCGTGGTCCCGTCAAGCTTACCCCGGTCTTGCTTCCCACGAAAAACACCGTCCTTTCACACGGACCCGGAGCATCACCGCTACCCTGCCTCTCGTCCTCGCCTGCTCCGCTCTCTCGGTTATGCACCTCCGCAGCAGCCAACTCCCACAGCGTTTCACTGCAGTCAATCATTATTATTATTATTTAATAAATGAACAAAGAAGTACGCTCCCGTGCAACAAATGCATTTAGGAGAACACAATATCGGATTGTACCTTATTTTTGCCATCCTTTTCCCTTTCTTCTTTCTTCGTAAAACTCTTCTTATTTCATTCACAATGTTTTTAAAGCTACGTGTAGTCTTTAAATGTCAGAAACGTAAACAACTCAGGGCGCCATTTTAGTAAGCGTTGCGATTGGCAACAGCGCATATGAGTGACGTATGCTCTGCGTTCCTCTGTCGTAGATTAATGACGCATTTGATTCGTGTGAGGTGGGGACCATTTTTAACACGCCAGCCTGATCCGATCCGATCCGATTCTGCAATTTCTCTTCTCAAGACATCTGTGCCGGGGATAGGGATATCCATAGTTAGGGTGACCAGATAATCCGTGTCATCCCGGAAGCTTTGAGCTACTTCAGCTTTTACAAACTACTTTAAACCTTAGAGGCTCCTGTGCTTTCTAAATAGTTCAGTTCTTCTTGCGCTTTGACTGGTTCGTTTCCTTGATTGAAAAACTCATCCAGCTGTTTCACATTAGCATTAGTGGCACATGCATGATTATAGGAGACTGACCAGTCAGCACACAGAAAGAATTTAGTGCTTAAGTTGCATATTTCAAAATTTCCTACAGCCCATAGTGTCAGACTAAGCCCCCATATTAGGGTTAGCTAGGGTTAGGGTTAGAAAAAAATTACTTTCTCGGGCATGAAAAGTATTTTTTCTGACAGTTCTGGCCTGCCAGTGGAGAGGAGACCAACGATTAGTATCACTAAATTGCATATTTCAAAATTTCCTACAGCCCATAGTGTCCCCCTAAGTCCCCATATTAGGGTTAGGGTTAGAAAAAAATGACTTTCTCAGGCATCAAAAGTATTTTTTCTGACAGTGGAGAGGATAGCACAGTTTAGGTCAATTAAGTTGCAAATTTCATACTTTTCAACTGCCCCTAGTGTCAGCTTAAGTTCCTGAATTACGGTTAGAAACACTATGGCTTTTTGAGGCATCAAAAGTAATTTTTCTGACAGTTCTGGCCCCCCAGTGGAGAGGAGACCAAAGATTAGCATCCTGAAGTGAAATCCAGGTCCTTTTAATTGGAATCGTAGTTTGCAAATCCTGTCCTAGTTCAAAGTGTCCGGGTTGACATGGATTATCAGGTCACCCTACCCCTTACCCCTGAGTGATAGGGGTCCTAAACAATTTTTTGAACATAAATGGATTGGTTTTTACTCGTTAACAGTCAGAGAGACTTCAGGATGGAAAGTGGGAGTGTTTAAAATAGTGCTGGTTTAGACAGAACGGCGATACATGATGTACAGTCACTGGCCACTTTATTAGGTAAACATTGTACTGTGTTGGACCCCTGTTTGCCTTCAGAATGGCCTTAATTCTTCATGGCATAGATTCAACAAGGTGCTTGAAACATTCCTCGGAGACTTTGGTCCATGTTGATATGACAGCATCACACAGTTGCTGCTGCAGATTTGTTGTTTGCACCTTCATGATGTGAATCTCCCGTTCCACCACATCCCATAGGCAGTTTATTGGATTTACATCTGGTGACTGCAGAGGTCATCTGAGTACAGTGAACTCACTTTCATGTTCAAGAAATCAGTCTGAGATGATAGTAGCCATTGTAAGTAGCCATTAGAGCAGGGGTGGGGAACCTGATCCATGGAGGGCCGGTGTGGTGATTGAGAGGTCATCCCAAAAACCCGCACCTACACCGGCCCTCTATGTATCAGGTTCCCCACCCCTGCTTTATGACCACAGTGTACTCAGCAATGTCAGCAGCAATACTCAAATAAGCTGTGGCATTTAAATGATGCTCAGTTGGTACTAAGGGGCCCAGAGTGTGCCAAAGGAATATCCCCCATACAGTACCATTACACCACTACCAGCAGCCTGAATCGCTGATACAAGGCAGGATGCATCTGCTATTTATGCCAAATTCTAACCCTACCATCTGAACGTCACAGCAGAAATTGAGACTTATCTGACCAGGTATTGTTTTTCTATTGTCTTCTATTCTGACAATCTTCTGTTGTCAAATTTGGTGAGCCCGTACCCACTGTAACCTGAGTTTCCTGTTCTTAGCCGACAGGAGTGGCACCCAGTGTGCTCTTCTGCTGCTGTAGCACATCTGCTTCAAGAGTTGAAGTTTTATGCATTCAGAGATGCTCTTCTGCGTACCTTGACTGTAATGAGTGATTATTTGAGTTACTGTTGCCTTTCTATCAGGTTGAACCAGTTTGGCCATTCTTCTCTGACCTCTGCCAACAAGACATTTTCACCCAAGGAACTGCCGCCCACTGGATATTTTTTCTTTCTCAGCCCATTCCCTGTAAATCCTAATGATGGTTGTGCCTGAAAATCCTAGATTAGTACTTTCTTAAATGCTCACACTAGCCTGTCTGGCAGCCCATTTGACAGCCATGGCATGTTCAAAGTCACTTAAATCACCTTTTAGCTATTTGCTTCAATGGGCAGTTGATAATAAAGTGTCCAGTAAGTGAATACCTCTGTACTTTCTATAAAGTGGGCTAAAAGTTCAACCGTCAGTCAAAACAACATGTAATGTCACAAACACTTTTATTAAAATCTTCCCTGTTTTCAACTATACAACTTTAACTGTTCAGTGTAGAAGATTGGCCCGATTGCTGGATGGTATATGTTGGTGGATGGTATACTGATGGTCCCTGAGTTACGATGTTTCAACTTAGATTTTCGATCTTACGATGACGATAGTGATACAACAAAATTGTAAAAATATTTGAAGTTTTCCGCCGCAGGCAACGTAGCAGTGTACACGGTAGGATATGTGGGGACGCTGTCCGGATATATGTAAGACCCGGCCCGTGTGATGCCTTACTCTCTCCAGCGAATGACAGAGTTCAGTTGTCTCAGTTGTTTCGGTATTAGAGCGCATATTTTGCCCCGCAAAATGCCCCGCCTCACGTTGCGCTTTTATTCAGCACCGGTACCAATTTTTACAGCAGTGGAAAACCAACACAAAAGACGTACTGAACTTTTGGTACTTTATTGAGGTACCGAAAGTACCAAAAGTATGGTACTTGCTACGATGGAAAACCCCCCAAAAGGGGCACTCAGTGAAATTTGCTGGCCGAGGAGTGGGGGGGATCTCTTTATTAAATTTGACTGAGTGCACTCTACCAACTGCTTACAATAGATGGCATGATTAACAATCGATCGATGAACTCCCCTTACCTATGTACTGAACCATTTCAGTGTGAGGAAGCTGTCCTCTACCATAGCACATGTGAGCCGCCTTGTGCCCTCTACTGAACAGCATAGGGCTTAGCCCTCACCTTCCCCAAAAAACAAGATAAACAATTTTATATAATCTTATAATCATTTTAGCATTTTGATTTCACTATTACTTTTAAGAAAAATCTGTGTGAATCCAACAACTTTAAAAGTGTTTATTTAAATAGTGTACTTCTGTGAGGGTGATAATTTGTACATATATGCTTGGCATATCAAAATAAATATTAAAGCAGATAATTAAATCCTGATTTGTCCATTCCGACCTTGACACAAATGTGAACTCAGGCCAGAAACAAATTCCACAGATGGGTACCATGCAAGCTTATGTATCCAACAGTACGTTTGTACAGTCCTAGATCACCTGGTTCATGTGGATGGTACAGTGGGGACATTAATAACTGCACCGATAATAAACATATCTGTGTATGACTCTTAATAAAAATATTATATAGCACAAAAACACAAGCACACTTCTCCCTGTTAAAACATTGAAACCTAACTTGAAATTTGGACAGCATTCCAAAATTCCTTTGAGGTTAATCTGGACAAAGGCAACAGAGATTTCACAACGTTGAATTTATGTTGTTTCATGCCTAGCATTGTTCCTCTTCATACTTCACAAGTTTTTCAGCAGACTTCTGGAGTTCCTTACCCTACAACAGCTAACAGCTGAAGAAACATGAGGCTATAAGTTAGATCCACTCTCACTGCCCGCCTCCCGTCCCGCTGGCTTTTGCCAATTATCGGGAGCGACAGCAACAGACTTTGTTTCCCAGTCGATCACGAACGCAGCAGGCATGGCCGTACCTTTTGACAATAAGTGAAGAATATTTGATCTCCTGAGTTGTTCATTAAGAGAAGTACCTTCTCAGTGGCACGTGGAGCTGAACACGGCCCCTTTTTCACATGACTCCTGTCACATGACATGGCATATGCACTGCTGGCTGCATTAGCCTCCTTCCCACATCCTCACAGCAGAGTCGGCACCTTGCTGGCCCTGCTGGGGGCTGGCAGCGACTTGCCGTCCGGCTCTTTGGTGAGGTCGGCCGGCTGAGGCAGCAGCAGGGCAGGTGCAGAGAGGTGGTGGGCGGCAGCCTTCTGCTGATGAGCGCTGTTGATGTAGCTGGCAATGAGGAGCGTCATCTCCAGGATCTGGGAAATACGAGACACAACAGGTCAAAAAACGGCAATTCTATAGGCTGTAGAAATCCATGAGGTTTGTCTGTGGCTTGATGCTGGCGAGCATGCCAGCTATGCTTCAGCTGGGCTGACCTTGGGCTTGGCCATGCCAAATAGATGCTTCTCTGTGGGTTTGTCCTTTCCCGCGCCGCTGCCGAGGTTCTGCCCCACCACCAGCATGAAGTCGTCACGGCAACCGCCGAAGGTCATCAAGTTCTTGTAGGGGTGTGACACGAGCAGCCTCTGAAAACAATTGCGTGAACAGAGCACTGAATCCCTTCTGGTCCAGTCCTTACCAGTAACTCCTAATGAGCAAGACGGCTTAAGATGGTCTTTGTTCTTATGTAGACATAGTTGGACATGAGGTATTTGACCTCCAGGAGGGATTTTCTCACAGTCCATCCATAATAGCTGGAGACAGAACTCAAGAATGCTCCTAACTCACCAAGGTGTAGATTTGGCTTCAACACTGGTAGGGACCAAATCGGCCCACCCCGTCCCCCGCCCATAAACACACAGGGTACTTTCACAATATCGTTAGTTACATTTCTCTCCTGTTCATACATAAAACCTGTCCTTATAACTCACCATTGATTTGTAATCCAGCACACTGATGCCGCCCTCGTGCACAGCCAGCCACACGGGGGCGCCCTGGTGCGGGGAGGGTGTGATGAGCTATGGACAATCAAAGGACCAAGATGAAGCAGTGCCTCCTGTTACTGCTCCACGCTCTCCTCGTCCCCGCCGAGGGAGACGATGCACCCACCTTACTGCTGAACAATCTTGCCCCGAAGAAGGGCCACTTCCTGGCGACCGTCAGGTAGATACGGATGCAATCCGAGGAGCTTCGGCCCCTCAAGGACCCCCAACGTGCAGAGAGACGTTGCCTTAACTGCCTAGGGGCAGCAGTGGTGGTTCAAGGGATAGCGGACGGTCAAAACTGTGTTACAACTGACGCCGTACAGTACATCCTTTAAACATTTTTCCCTGAGTATCGTCCACTCTTACCGGAGATGGTCTTCTGTGCAGGCCTGTCGATAATGCTTGGGATAGAACTTTTCTAGGGCCTGTTTCAGCGTCTGGTTGGACTTCGACTGGGGTGATCCTGGCCCACCCAAGGAGAAGGGACGCTCGAAGTCGCCAAATTCCACCTAAATGTTATGAAGACACGGGTCACGAAATTTTACGAATCTTCCTTAAACCCGGTGTCATTACTGTTCTGCTTATCGGATACGGAAGGCGCTCAGTTCCAAAGACGAGTCTGTCGAGCGCTACGTTGACGGTGCATTTATGAACCATGACAAAGCTGCAGTTGCCTGGCGTTAAGCTGGCTTGTTGAGTGGTTGTCTGATGGCTGGGTAAGGGGTGGTGGGCGGAGATCTGTGCTCACCTGAGCTAGCAATGCAGCCATTTCTAGTGCAAGCTCCTTGTTGATGGGGAAGCGCCCAACCGCTATCGCCTCATTGGTCTGGAATGCTAGCAGCAGGCGTTCCCGCTCCGATTCCCCTCTCACCGAGAGAGAATAGTAGAGCCTGCATGGGGCGGGGGTGACAGCAGAAGCAGAGGGAGCTCTCGTAGCACATTAGGCTGAAGAAGACAAAGCTTCCGTCGGCGCACTATATGGAGCATCTGCACGGTACCTGTTCCTATAGGTGAGTCGGACTGTCCTGGTGCCTTCAGATTTGCCCGCATGCTGCTCTTTAGAAGCCTGCTCCCATTTTGAGATGATGTCACAGATCTGAGATGGTTGTGGAAAGCAGGATCCAGGCCACACGTCAGAAGAGTGGAATAGTAATGTGCGCCCTGTTGGGTAGGGGCCGTTCAGCCTGACTGTGTGTGTATATGTGGAGGCACGCCTGGTAGACCTTAATGTTCCCCTGCAGACTGTGCTCCAGGTCCTGCCCAGAAGGGTCGTCCGTGTACAGCGCGAACCCCGACTGCGCCGTCTTCCTCATTCCCGTCTCCTGGTTTAGCCGTCCCAGGAACTCCTCCACTGTGGTGGAAGCGTCGAAGCCCACCACCTGCGGTGACCCCCCCCCCAAACACCCCCGGTTACTGCGTTACTTCTCACCCAGTGTCCCTGTCATTTTCATGCCTGTAGTGTTTCAACAACCTGCTACCGACCAAAAACCTGTTTGTTTATGGATACCTGGGAAAATGTTTAGTTTTGGGCGGAGGGCTCTAAGGAATTTCGTTACGAGTGGCACCTTTGTAGACACGTTTAACAATTCAGTATTTGTACGGGTCTATTCACGAAAAGGGTTCTCAAATGAATTATATCCCCAACCATTGAGGTCTTGGTTGGGTAAAAATGGGTGATGAATTGTGGAGTAGAAAACCGGCGTGGAATAGGGTGGGGAAATATGAAAAACACTGAGAAAGATGTGGGGATACCCTTGTTGCGATAGACGATAGGTGCATGGGTAAAGCTGTTTGCCGTCATTGATGAGATGGGAATGATGTGGGTACCTGGTAGGTGTTATTAAGGAAATGCACTGGGACACTAAAGGGTAGGGAGTGATGATACGGGTTCCTCAGCAGGATGGACAGGATCTCCATGCGGGATGGGCGGGCCTCTCTCTCCCCTTTCTGCTGGGTGCGCTCTACCGACCGCTGACAGTAGATGGCGTACTTCCCGATTTCTGTCCTGAGGAGCGCAGAGGAGTGAGTAGCCAGAGTTTGCGATGGTGCGTGTATACGTGGTGTTGTGCGACCTGCACGTAGGCTACATCAGTGGTTCCCAAAAAACACCACCCACGTCTCACTACCCCTAATAATATGCAGGTCCCCCACAATAACTTTTTAACTTTTTGGGGGAGGAGGGAGTGTCCTTAAGGAAAAAACACAAAAATATTTTTTTATATATAGCATATTCATCAAATCATCTTGGGTCAGTCTGAGTTCCACTGGGTTAGATGTCTCCTCACCTGGGTTCTCCGTGCTTTTTGAGGTGTACCTGCAGCAGCCAGAGAAATGGATGCTGGGGGAGGAAGTGTCCCACACACAATGCCAAGAACTGCCAACCCTAGAGATCAACGCATAACAAAACTGTTATCACACACATATTTGGAGATACGAGCTTCGGGGCACCTTTTTTGGTGGCTCTTTGCACCTGTAAGGGTCCAGGTTGGCCCTGGGGTTGCCTCTTCCTAGTCTGCTTTACCAGCTGGCAGTAGATCTCATTCTGCAACTCTGGATGGGTCAAGCAGACCTGGAGCGCACTCTGAGCCAGTGACACATGGTAGTCGATGGCTGGAGCGTCTATGGCCACGTTGATAAACAGCTGGCATGTCTGTGTGGATGAACAAGATTGGGAGACGCTTATGAACATCGTACAAATTACATGATTGCCTTCTTGTCTGTCTATCGGTGACATTTACCTTGAAGAGTTTAATGGCCTCGGTTTGCAGGGCTTGAGATGGCAGAGTGGTAAGAGAGGAGCAGAGGCCCTCTTTGCTGAAGCAAAGCATCGGGTGTCTCCAGATCTGGGAGCCTACAGCACCATAAGGGCATAAAGAACATAGGTGAGAGAGAGGGAATTGGGGCAAAAGTCATCCTTGGATGCCTCCTAGATGTCAGGTTATGCAGACAAGCTCTGATCTGTGCTAAGCTGTGTCTCCTCAGAACTGTTCCCCAATCTCACAGGCCTTGCTTTCAATGGTATCACAAGCAAGGTGCAGAGTAACAGACAGGGTATCTCCAGGGTTCCTGCTCTCAGCTACCTGCATCTTCTCATTCTTAGGGGAGTTGGCGTCATTGCAAAAGAGCGCTATCACTCAGGTTTCAGCAGTTCTAAAAGTGCTTAATAAATTTGTGTAGTCCACCAAATATGACCTTCTCTACTTGCAAGATGTTTCTTACTATAGTCTGATATGGGTTTGTAAATATCCTGGCATGCAAGTGTTTTAAATTGTCAGCTGAGAAGATTTGTGTCTTAAGAAACCGGTAAAACCTGGTTACCTGGATCTCCCTCCACCTGAAGCAGTTTGCCCACCAGCTGCTCAAATTCAGTGCCCACCTGGCCCCCTGCGGTGCCCGCTGCTACGGACAGATGGTACAGCCATGCCTCCTGTAAGCACGTCCAGAACATCAGGAGACATGAGGAGAGACCCACAGTAGCTACTGGGAAAAACACCTTCCCCCCTCGCTTTGATGCTGCCTCTGACCTTCTCATGTTGGGATCCGATAAGCAGGTATGTGGGGCCCTGGTCACGTGGATGGACAGCGATGGTGTAATGGGTTGACAGCAGACTCCTCCCACTTGACTCATAGTCCTCGTCAGAGTCACATGACCTGTCCACCTCCTCCACACGTGCCTCCCAGAGCTTAATCTGTCCCAGTGGGAACTGACAGCAGGCATATGCGCATTTAGGGAAAGTACAGTATAGGATAAAAATATGAGGTACTGAAATCTTGAATTCCGAAGGCGATAAGAGTGACGTACCTTGTCATCCTGGCTGCGAAAATAGTAGAGTGTTTTCCCAATAAGTGTACACCACACCCTCTTGGAGTAACCGTGTTTCACCTGAGGGTCAAGCAGTTACAGTTAAGGAATTGCACTTTGGTATGATGGATCAGTTGAGAAAACTGTGCACTGACTCTTGCAGCCATAAAGACATCAATGCTCTGTCTGAGAAGAGGTAGGATGGGCGTCACCTTGGTCAGCAGTCCCTTCATGCCGGGCCGAACCTCGGGTTGGGTAAAAAGCGGGCTGGCGGCCTGGACTCGAAGGACGTTCTGTAAGACCCGTACCCACTCTTCCAGGAGGTTTGGGGAATCTGCCGTCAGGTAGAACACTCGCTTCTCCGTGACCAGCTAAAGACACACAGTCCTCAGAAGTTACATGGTTGATGCTGTATGATAAATGCACAGCAGAGGATCCACCCTGATGGAGATGAGAATCAGTACCTGGAGCGTCTGCTTATTGTCCCCGCGAACGATGCTGCTGGAGGCAGACAGTTCAATTTGACCCTGTGGCCGCTTAATGACGTCACTCTTCAGGGAAGACACCAAAACAGCTCATAGGTCAAGACATCAAGCATGTGTGAAAATGGCGGAATAGCCATCCAATGTGAAACAAGACAATTTACATGTCCCCATGCCACATGCAAGCTGTGCTGCTTTGTGCTACTCTTCGGAATGCATGGTTTTGCAGGTTCAGCTTCTTCTGCTGGCTAACTTTGGCCGAGTAGGGCCCTAGAATAAACGTATTCTCATGTGTGTGTGTCGGAGTATCTGCGCGCAGAAGACCAAAGGTCTCTCTGACCGGAGACTTGTAGTAGAGCAGCTCCCCGGCCTTCAGGACAAACCAGCGTCTCTTCCAGGTCTTCACCTTACCTCCCATCTTCAGGAGGTAGCCGGCCTTCTCCAGAGGCTCCTGAGAAACAGCAGGCACACCCAAAGGGTCACTCCTTGGGGTGAGGTAGTCTGTCACGGAGCACGGATGCCTCAGGAAGCGCTCACCTGCTGTGTATGTGTATGGGGACCCGTGTCGGGTTTGCAGAATTAGCTATTCTGTAGAGTTAATTGTTGGGATGGGAGCTGTTATGTTCCCTAGCCCAGGTGGCTGCCTACACAGAGCCATGTAAGCTTTGGCAACCCCTGCTAGTAGCAGTGTGTGTTTTACCTTCTTTTTTCCCCCGCAGTTCGGGAAACCGGTCCATTCTAGGGCCTCTGTCTGTGCCTGCCTGGTTTAGACTGATTGCTGGGTTCCGTGTTTGTCACCTTTTTCTTTTATTTTGTGTTGCTGATAAATACCCTACTCATGAGCCAATTTCCTATGCGTCTCCCTCCCTCTTTGGACTTGTGCTGGTTCGTAACAGGGGCAGAGCAGGGCTGAGTATGAATGTTCTGCACCCTGTGCTTCCTGGGACAGGCACCAGGTGGACTGTGACCCTGTACTGGATAAATAGATGCAGAAGAAGGCCGGATGAGCAACTCACACCCCTGCTGTGGTCGCTAGTGGAGGAGCAGGTCTTGGGCAGCTTTTGCTCTGGTTCAGAGCACTCTGCATCGGTGGGGGAGTAGGCATCGGGGGGGATGGCGTAATCACTCTCCGACGTCATGGAGGACATGGATACAGCTGAAGCCGCGGCCGGGATCAGAGCACTTCGTCAGTTAGACGGACGCTTCCCCAAAGCAGGGCCTGATGACGTGGCATGAGCTCATGGGTACCTCTCTTGGGTGCCCGCGGGCTCCCGGGGCTGCTCCCTTTGCGCGAATCCGACCCAGAGGTGCGCGAGCTGCAGAGGGAACTCTCCTCCTCTTCGGAGCCCGAGGATTCGTCCGAGAAAGGACTGCCGCTCAGCTGGGTAGCCTTCTGCAGCGGTCACACATACGGCCGTCGCATACCGAGCCGCTCGGCCAACGGCAAACACAGACAGCGAGGGCGGAGTTTCTCACCCCCTTCAGCGTGGTATAAACAGGCGTTGTCATGTTCCGGTATATCAGGGAGGTGTATAGGGCCGAGGCCGGGGGTGACGACTGGGGGGCGGGGCCTTGGAAGACATGAAATCATGGTTAGCCAGATGCAGTGCCAAACTTGTTACTATGTCCTGTTGAGGATAATTACAAATTGGAGACTTCTAGCCAGATTTAATAGGTCTATAAAAATGTAGGGTCCAGTTATATCCTTGGAAAACCAAAAGCAGCTTTCCGCGGCACACCCTTAGCACAGCAACGGTCCTCGCTCTCGGCCCAGTTCATGTGTCCTAAGTCGGAGAGAAAAAAACACACACTCACTTTTATTGGCAAGTTCTGGGCATGAGCTCTCCGACAGCCGCATCCCAGATTTGGCGACGGCATAGATCCGGCTTTCCTGCAGGGGATAGACGGCAGAGGACTGGAGGTTACGGCACACGGACCAACCTACGCGCACATTTGGTCGCATAAACGTCCAGTTGCACAACAGGAGTCCAGATGCATCATCCTCTGCTGGATAACTCACCCAAGAAGGGAATCTGTGCAGCGGGGGGGTTGGTGGCTTACTCCCAGGCACCCAGCCTGGCGAGGTGGGAGATTTGATCTCCTCCCCGGCAATATCGGAGGGTCCGTCCCGAGCCATCTCTACATCCTGCTCGCAGTCCAGGTTGGTCTCCTGGGGCTGCTGCGGTCGCAGCATGCTGATGGCGTTGCGCGTTCGGCCGTGCGGCGACTCGCAGCTCGGCGGCGGCTGGCTCAGGCGCTTCTTAACAAGCGCGGCGCTAATGCTAAAGGCGTCAGGGGGGCACAGCTTCAGCGGAGGCTTCTTAGGAGGGGAGGCCAGGGCCGGGGAGCCTGGGTCAGGCTGCTTCGGGGCAGTGGTGAGAGCGAGGCTGGGGCCTGGGGTGCCGGTCTCGCTGGAGGAGGAGGAGGAGTCGAGGCGCTGAGACTGGAAGCGCTTACGCAGCTCCTCAGAGGAGCTGTTGCACTCCGCCCGCCCCGCGCCCCATCCACCTCGCGCCTTCCCAGGCCCGGCCGAGACCTGGAAGCGGAACTCGGGGTTGTCGGAGTGCTGCAGGCCGTCGTCGAAGAGCGGGCCGCTGTCGTCGGACGCCGTGTGGTATGTCTCGCTCCCCGGCCGGCTGGAGTGGACGCCCCCGGCCCCAGTCTCTGCCGCGCCTCCTCCGGCCTGCCCCTCCTTCTCAGGGCTGCCCTGCCTCGACGGCTTCCCTTCACTCCCTTCCTTGGAGCTTGACACCTTCTCTGGTCCCACATCCACTGCGTTTGCTTGGCCTAACTTGTGAGCCCTGGTATCATAGCCATTCCCTGGGGATGCTACAGTCTGCTTGGTACTGTTATCTGTAAGAGGAGAAACAGAAGGACCTGGTGAATCTCGGTAGTCAGCTGGCCCTAATGCAGAGATAAGACATTTGCTGCCATGTTCAGCAGCGGTCGTCCCTGGCAAAGTGGGCAATACTAGTATATATAATATATATAGAGATATATCATCTCTAGCTTATTTTACACATTACACATTATTTTACACATTTAAATGTTAATTTTTTTCTCTCCATATTTCTATTTTAGACAACATATTCCCATTGCTTTGCTGGTCTTTTTTCCTAAGAGGAGCTGCTTAAGGCTCATTTATGCTTGACGTTAAATACAGACACAAAAAGAGCCTTCTGCCCATGCTCCGCATTCTTTTTGTGAAAGCTTAGGAATATGGACCAAAGGGAGCAGCAGCACCAGACATCGTGGGGGCAGTGTCCCTGAAAGTCCAAGCGAGACACTGTGTGAGACACGACGGAGAAATAATGCGCAGCCTTCTGAGGAGTGAGGCTGCGATTTGATACCAAATCTTAGATTGCCAATGTGATGTCGCTTTGCTGGGACACAGAGGCCTTGTCCACACGTACACAGGGATAAAACAGCCTTTTCTACGGATACTGGGCTTTTGGCCACGTGCAAACAGCATTTTAGGTTGTTGAAAACTGAGCTTTTGCAGAACTCTGCCCAGGGTGAAGTTTTTGGCGTCAATGTATAGACAGGGAAAACAGTTTATAGCTTGTAACTTCAGAGTGTGCGCCATTACCTACTTTGTTTGACGTCAGAGTGCGTGCTGTTTGCGCGGTCAAGAGCATGCCAAACCAACAGGTGGCAATATAACCGTAAAAGCTTTATTGCTAGTTCTGCTGGGCTAAAAACAATGGCGCATCGAGGAAGAGGGGAATCATATGCATGTGGGCAGAGGAAGTAAAAAAAACAGCGCTTGTGCAGATGGGATGTTTTTTAATAATGGAGGAGGAAAAACAATGTTTTTCCTAAACAGTTATCCTGGAACAGGTGGGAGCTGATTGGATAGGAATCACGTGTCATTTAGACATTGCCGAAAAAAAAGCTGTGGTCCGTGCCCTCTCCCGCCCTCTAGTGGAGGTGTTGCTCCATGCCCATGCAAAGAACGCATGGAAGTATGTGGGCAATAAAGGGAGCATAAACAAGCCTTCAGAATCCACCTGAATGGGCGGCATCCTCGGCCTCTCTGCCATCTTGCCGGGTGTTGACGATCCGCCGGCTGGGTTCCGGGCCCGTGAAGACCTGGGGGCTGTTGGCACGGACCTGAAAGCAGCCAAAGGTGAGGCTGCTGAGGCGCTGAGCTTCTCCGGGTTTGGGCTGCGCAGCACTGGTTTTCTTCTGCTCTAAGGCTGGGGTGAAGAGCATCGAGGTCAGAGCGCCAGACGCGAGGCCCGCAATAAAGGTGACGGTCCTGTTTCCTATCGCGCCGCTGCATGCTCTCCCCCAGTTTTGTATGGGTTCAGTCACACAGTACACAACCGCACGTGCTTCCCCTTTAAGGGGGCGTGTCCTCACCCTGCACCTGCTTCTGCAGCTCTGCGATCTGGGCGCCCTGCAGCTGATTCGTCTCCCGTAAGGTCCCATTCTCGACCTCCAGCTGAGGACGGATCCCATGCCGCTGTTAGCGTCTATTAATCGCTGGCATTTCGACCCAGAAAGCCGGAACACCCAGAAATGTCCTCAGAAAGGCTTTACCTCATGCAACTTCAGCATCACCCACTCCTTGATTTTGGCTGCTTTCTCCTCCACGACCTTGGCCTCCTGGAGTCTGATCTGCTTCTACAACAGGTGAGATGGGATTTTTACTTTTTTATTATTTATTATTATTATTATTTTTATTTTCATCTGTCCTACACCCTCCTGACATCATCCACACCCTCAAGTACACTGCCGCTTAAGTTTGGGGTCACTTACAAATATCCTTATTCCTGAGCGAAAAGCATTTTTTCACTAAAATAACATTAAGTGAGTCAGAAATACATTACAGACATTGTTAATGTTGTAAATGTAGCTGGAAACAGCTGATTTTTATTATTTACACTGGTGTACAGAGGCCCAATATCAGCAACCATCAGTCCTGTGTTTCAGTGGCACGCTGTGTTTGCTAAGCCAAGTTTATGCCTTTAAAAGGCAAATTTGATCATTAGAAATCCCTTTTCAAATAATGTTAGCACAGCTGTAAACTATTGTGCTGGTTAAAGAAGCAATAAAACTGGCCTTCTTTAGGTCAGTTTAGTATCTGGAGCATCAGCAGCTGTTGGTTCGATTGAAGATGCAAAAAATCCAGGAACAGAGAACTTTCTTCTGTAGCTTATCCGGCTTTTCTTGTTCTGTGAAATGAAGGCTATTCCAGTGGAGATTCCTAAGTGCCCTCAAACTTTTGAATGGTGGTGTATTAGGGGCAAAGGGCAGGTGCAGATTTATGGGTCGGATAGCATTAAATCTCGAGTCGTCACAGCACAGGTCCCCGTCTCGGGGTGAAGGTGGCGGATGGGGGATGGAGGTAACGTCAGGTCCCAGTCCCACCTGCTCCTCCAGCTGCTGCTCCAGCAGGGCGATGACGTCATCCTTCTCCTGCAGCAGCGACTGCAGGTCCTGGCAACGGCGGAAGAGGCGGGTCTCACACTCGCCGGTCTGCACGTCGGCAGCCTTCAGCTTCCCCTCCATCACCGGCACCTGGGGGATTGTGGGGGGGGGCACAGAACACATGTGTTAATCCCACCTGGCACAGGCGCCCCGTCCCGCCAGCACAAGCGGTGCGGATCCTACCTGTTGGTTGGCTTTTTGGGCACGGCGCTCCGCCTCCAACAGCTGCCTCTCCAGCTGCTGCATCTGTAAGACAGGGTTGGGGGTTAGGCTCCAGGCCACCAGCCCCGGGGAGGGTGACACTGAGGAAGGTCAGATCACACGGTCTTCCCTACTAGGTTTGTGCCTTTCCTATGGCTTCAAACGCTCAGCATCCAAGCAACAGTTAGGTGTCCTTACGTGAATCACCCTCACCCAATACATCCTGTTGCCTTAAAGACCTGCACAATTCCTATGAGCATGAAACTCGAGGGGCTTTAACACATAGGTTATTTCATCTCACGTTCGTTTAGCGTTAAATCTGAAGGTTTGGAAGTTTTGCAGCCATGGGTAAACTTATAATAATAATGAGCCTTTGTCGGTCCCTGTGGGGAAATACTGGTTTCACCTACTTCATCATGCTTTCCATGACACGCAGACATACTTGTAGGTGACAGCAAGCTTGGCAGTTAAAGGCAGCCCCCCCGTGGCAGCACCCATAGAGCTGGGGGTTAAGGGCCCTGCTAAAGGGCCCACAGATATGACTATTCTGCCATAGCTGGGACAGAACCAGTGACCTGCTGATCACAGCCATGGAGGCAACCATGAGAATGGTTTACATTTGTTGCGGCTGTTTGCAGGTTTGCATTTAAATATGTAAAAAATCAAGGTTTGTTTAGGACATGACAAGAATTTCAAAAGTAAACAGATGCTGCTAAGATCCAGATGTTGTGGATAAACAATATTCTAGGTATTAACAATATTTTGGCGATGTGGAAATAGCAGACTAACAGCAGATGTGGGAGGCCAGTGTCAAGCAGAAAGCCAGAAGCTGGTCAGCATATTTTTACAGTGGCTTAGACGGCAGTTCTGGGGTAAGGATGTGAACATGGGCTTTACTCACATCACAGAGTGGTCATAGAGTGTCACCTGCCTGCTCTGTTAACCTTGCTGAGGTGGTAAATCACATAAGGCAGTGTTTATCAAAATCCGGCCCTTGGGGATCCACAGTTGGTCCACGTTTTTCCTCCCTCCGAGCACCCTGACAGACAGTCCACATTTTTGCTCCTGATATGGAGCTTGGAAGTAGCAAAAATGTGGACTGTCAGTGGGTCAGAGTTCACGGCCGTGTGCATGGCGCCTGGTCTGGTGTTCCTCAGATACGTGTCCAGTGCTCATACGCACAAGAGTTTCCATGCATGAGGGCGGAGGCCAACTTAGGAACCGCATTGCCCACAAATTCCTGGGTTTGAAAGGAGCGGGTGTTCAGAAGGTATTTACAGCTTCTTGGCAAAGTTCTGTGAAACTTTTTTGGGAAAAATGGTGGTAAGATTTCGGAGTAATGGTTCGGGGAAGGGAGGCTGGTAGGATCTGGGAAGAGGAAATGGGAGGGGGTGGGGACAGCAGGAAGCTATGTGGCCAATCAGCATCCAGCAGAATACTACATATGAACAGCACACTACAACCCATGGACCATGCTTTCATATCATCTACTCCATATATCAGATGCTTATCTCCTACCCACAGTGGGTGACTAAAGCAGAGGTGGGCAAGATAAGAGTAAAAAGTAAAAATCCAGACCAGGATTTTGTTTCAACCAAGTAGTTGAGTTCTCTG
>JAODKL010000115.1:408239-427393 GCA_026780765.1 Petrocephalus schoutedeni
CACAGGACTCACTCTGCCCACAGCCATCCCGATCCCACAGGGCCCTCACACGCACAGGACTCACTCTGCCCACAGCCACCCCGATCCCACAGGGCCCTCACACGCACAGGACTCACTCTGCCCACAGCCATCCCGATCCCACAGGGCCCTCACACGCACAGGACTCACTCTGCCCACAGCCGGCCGGATGGCAAGGGGACCCTTCCGGTGACATATATGTATTATTGTTAAAACATACTTTATAAAAACTACCAATGCACATACGTGGAGTGATCAGAACCAATCAGAGAGAAGCGTTTGAAAAGACACACATGAATCCAGTGCTTCAGTTCATGATGGATGAGTGGAAATGAAATATTACCACTGCTGCTTGTTAATTATGTCAGCACTGGGTATGGTTCCATACTCCTGTACCGGGGTGGTTTAGGGTCCCATTATCACAGCGTACTGACTTGGTGTACTCACTTTCTCTGCCAGGAGCTCCCGTATCCTGCTGGCCTGCACGCGGAACTTCAGAAGCTGCGTCTCCAGAGCCACGCACCTCTCCTTCCAGTCGGCCGGCGGCCCGTGGCCCTCGCACTCGGCCATGGCCTCCCTCCCCTGCAACGGTGTAGTAAACACGGGCTGTGAGCGCGGCTGGTGAAAGCGGCTTCTTTCTCGTCAGACGGGTGCCTTTGACTTGGGCTTACATCCAGCTAGAGCTTCTTGGCAGATTAGTGCTATGAGCTCAGCTTCACAAAGTGGGCAAGATGATATACCTGTTTGTGGGAGCTGACTGTCATCTGACACCTTTTCTGGATTTTTGAACTTGAAATGTGCTTCGCCAGCTTTTTCAATTACTATCAGAACAACATTCCTAGTTCCGCTGGGGAGAGGTAAGGGGGCATACACACCGCCACATGACAAACCAGCTCAGGGATGACATCCTGGGTGCAGCCATGCAGTGGGTGGCGCCTCAGCACCACACTGATCAGATGGAGCTTTTCCCGGTGGCTGAAGTGCCGATCCTGCCAACCCCCAAATTATCCCTGAAGTTAGAGGACCTACTTATAGGGCCGGGTGTAGGGTAACGTCATACCCAGTTCCCAGTTCCTCTGGCCCAGAAGAAAAATTATCTATTCCCTCTTAGCATCTTAAATGCTTCAAAATAAGTATTCATTCTTTGTGATTTCTATTGGTCGTTTTTATTATTTGTTGCATCTGATCTTGTTACGTATGAGCCTTGTCTATGAGAAATTTCTGTTGTTTTGTAATAGACATCTTGATTTGATTAACCTTGTTATTTTATATAGATATTTAACTACATACCTAATATTTAACATTAAGTAATTTAAATTTGTTTGTGTTAGTAAAATTGTTAGCAAAAAGGTCCATCTATCCATCTTATGTACCTGCGTGTCCTACTCAGGATCATGGGGGGCGGGTCCAGACACAGAGAGAACATACAAACTCTACACACATAGAGCCATGGTGGGGACTCGAACCCTGGTCCGAGAGGCAACAGTACTGATCACAGCACCACTACGCCACCCTAGTATAAGAGTATAAAAATGTATAAATCTTTTTTTTTTAGCTAATCTAGTTTAAGGCTTATTCATTATTGATCCTAACTGATGGTGTTCAGATTTTGCTACCAAAGACCATTGATCTACCCAAAATCAGGTGATGGGGACAGGCACACACTACTGGGGGCAAAGGGTGTGCCCTGTAGCTGCCTCCTGGATGGGCCAGTGTTCAGGAACATTAGAAGCATAAGCAAATCAGAAGATGAGCCAGAGAATAAAAGGAATATGCACCATCACACATACGACATCAATAGCAAAGCGGGATTCCTGAAACACAACACACTGTGACAGCTGGAGTGAGCTGTAGGGTTAGGGTTAGGGTTAGCGGGTGGAATCATCCATAGTATGACATCATAGCAAAGTGGGATTCCCGAAACACAGCACACTGTGACAGCTGGAGTGAGCTGTAGGGTTAGGGTTAGGGTTAGCGGGGGGAATCATCCATGGTATGACATCATAGCAAAGCGGGATTCCCGAAACACAGCACACTGTGACAGCTGGAGTGAGCTGTAGGGTTAGGGTTAGGGTTAGCGGGGGGAATCATCCATGGTATGACATCATAGCAAAGCGGGATTCCCGAAACACAGCACACTGTGACAGCTGGAGTGAGCTGTAGGGTTAGAGTTAGGGTTAGGGTTATCAGGGGGAATCATCCGGGTTGAGATCGAACAGTGTTTTTCAACTGGGTCCTCGGCCCCAGACAGTCCACATTTTTGCTCTCTACTGGGAGCTGGGAGGGAGCAAAAACGTGGATTGTCTGGGGGTCCCTGAAAAACACTGAGAAAGAGGAATTTTATACTGCAACAACCACTCATTACAGCCTTGGCTTCTGCACAAAAGGAGACCAAATGTCTAGAGTAAAATTTAACATTTTCCTATAATGTTTTGTAGGATTTAAACAGATGCAAGCATAACAAGAAAGTCTGCATAGATCTCTTGTGTGAGAGCAGGGAAATGTGCCTGAAGATAGCTGTGGATTAGTGCTGTGGTGAAGCTGAGCTGTTTATCTACATTACAACCATAAATTCTGCTGGTCATCGTTTTGTTTTGGGAGCTAGTCATATATTAATCTTCTGACCCAAAATCCTTTGCGGGTGGACCCCCGTGCACTAGCTGTCCACTATCACTTCACGCTAGAGCCTTGTGACTGTTCCCTCACACCATCATTCTCCTGGAGGCCAGAGGCATGTGCAAATCTTCCAGCAGGAACCACTAATGGCCTGAGCACTAAAGCGGCAGCATGACAGAGTTCGGCCAACTGTGCTCGCACCGAAAAACCAGCTCTCTCTTTGGCCTTTGAGCTGGGAACCACTGCCGTTCTTAAAATAGCACATCTCCGGTTCCCCCTCCTCCGGTCCGCAGGAGAACCACTGCACCCATCAACTCCCAGCCTTCCCTCCATCTTTCCTTCCGATTCGCTGCTTGTGTGGAGGGAACCATAGTACATAGAGCATCAAAGAAGCGTGTGGCTGCTTCTGTATCTCCCGACACCCCCTCCACCCCCCAAAGCTGTTGAAGATGTTCAACATCCGCATGTCACACCACAGTACTGCAGATCGCGCACCCATTCTTACAGACAATAATAATACATAACGCCCCTAGATGTATTCCTTATGTATGTCTCATTGCACTGCCGTTTTGCCGTAGAAAATACTGCAACTTTATATATATCATAACTAGACAACTAATTTAAGAAACACAGAGTAAGTAATGGGTCGGTTTAGTTTTACATACTAGTATGGCTACTGTTCAAAACGTCACATAATGCATTACACGGGACTCAGATGTATGCTTATGTGAACCAAAAAAATCTACACAACAAAATGAATGTAAATTTGGTTAGCGCCGCTTGGAGCAAATAATATAGTTTATTGTAAAGAAATTTATTTTTTTTTTAATTTTTTAGAGTATGATTTAAACTGCTGACTAACAAGCTATTCTAATACAACGAATTTTCACATCAACCTAGCAGAAAAAATCGTTTTCAGAAATGAACGACAGTAATGGATGGTATTAATGCTTTACTTTCCCACCGTCTGCCCCCCCCCCTCCCCAAAAAACTACAAAACTTTTAGTAAGTCCCTAAGACTTGGTTTTAGATTGATTAGGTTGATGACAAATACATACGAGTTATAATACACATCGCAGTGCTAATTAATATAATGTATATTAATTTCTTCCTAAAAAAATAAGGTAATCGAAAAAATAATAAATAAAAAAAATCTTACCCAACAAACGGCAGGGAAAACGACTGGAAAACAGAACGGAGCCTATTTCGTGTCAGTATTCCCCTCCATGTTTCCGTTTTATTAATTCATTGCAGAATGAAATCAAGGAATTTCGGGACTTTTCCCGAAATTTTCTGATTTCCAGCGTATACCCAAGTTGGTTAAGGGGGCGTGGAAACTATCAAAACAGGCGTGGTAGAAACAGTAGTCTGCCCTCTCATGGGGGCGGGGCAAAACTAGCATGTTTACGCTGATTTGTCGACGGCAAAGGTCTACGTTGATTGGCATTTCTGTAAACTTATAGACAGCCCTTGATATTGTGTAGACAGCCCTTCTGTCCAATAATAACGTTCGAAGGCGGGCTTTAGTATTACCCGGAATTGACGTTCTGCACGTGTATTTTAAGGGGGAACAGCAAAATTATGGTTCACTGTGAACTTACTTAATTGTGCCTAATTAGGGTATTAACGTGTATAGAAAGTGTCGTCTTTGGTGCACATTTGTTTCGACTGAAATTGCCTTAAATTAGGTGAGTCCATATATCATACCTACATTTTTAAGATATTTTCCCACTCAGATTGTGCCGGTTTGTGTGCTAATAAGCTATATATATGTGTGTTATCCTGCTTGGCGCTACAATAGAAGTAAGTAAAATGGTGCAGTTTTTACTTTTTTCAAAATGACTCTTTTGAAGTTTTCAGCTGGTGCTGAATGCACGTTTTTATTTCCAGCATCCCCTGAGACATAAACGTGAACCGCGAAGCCAGTTTTGCAGAATAGAAGCCTTAATTACAGTACAGTAACATATAACCCGTAAGCTTTATCTGTCAGTTGATGTTTCGGCCACAGCTGCTGCCTTCTTAATTACGATCGCCGATGCTTACTCGGCAGTGAGTTTGCTCCAGGCAGCACCCCGATTATTTTGGCCAAGCCATGGTTGTGAAGAAGAAGGCTTCGAAGGTGGAAGCCGTTTCCTTGGATGGTACTAAGCTAGAGCTTCTGAAAGGTAAGCTATATCCGTAACTGTGTTTCACGGAAGACAGTTGGGTCGTGTGGCACGGTTGTTTTGGTTTGTTGACCAGATGTCCAGACGTCCTACTTTGTGAACTCGGCTAATCTGATGTCTGCTTTAGTGCATGTTAACGTCCACGTCCACGTCCACTTTAGGTTCTTTTTTAGTACGTGTGCCCATACATTCCTCGGATCTAATCTAATCCCTCCTCGCAGGACTTCTTTCCCGGGATGGAGAAGGCGAGGCACGTCCACTTGCTCAGACCCTGCGGGACTGCCTCTGTCAGACTGACCCGGTTCAACAGATACAACTGGTTAAGAAGGTAGGGGCTTACTTGGTAGCCTGCCCCCCCTGTCCCATTTTCAGACTGTACTTTATTGCAGAATGCAGTCCGGCATGCCGCGGGGATACAGGGAAGAGAACCTTGCATTAGAGACCAGTGTGTTGAAGGAGAGTGTTGACGGTCTGTGTATAGCAGTGTAGGGGTAGACAGTAGTAACTGGTTTTGGGATATACATTGTTTAGGATTATAGTATATTGATCATTTTTTATTGGTTACTGTATTGGTACCTGGTTGTTTAAATCAGGCAGCGATTGAGCACAATTATTCCACCTGCTGTTCTGATCTCTCCTCACTAGTGGGGAAATCTTGCCCCCCAACTCAGTGCCACCCTTGGCTGGTTGTCGAGTCACTATGTTTTGACATTGCGTCATCTTGTGCTACGTTCCATTTCCCCCGGAAGTCGGAGCTGGGAATGATGCCCCGATTCCGCTACAAGTCAGAAAGCCGTTTAACAATAACGGTTTTGTCCATGTTCTTTTTTGGCCATTTTTAGCAGTAGCAGCTGATGAGGGCACTGGTGGTGCTCTTCTGACCCCCGACCCCCCCCGCGTTCCTCCCCCTCTCCCCTCAGGCTGGCTTCCTGCTGGAGCAGTTGAGAGAGGACTCCTCTCCCCCAGGCTCGCTGCTCCATGCCTGCTTGGAGACCCTCTCTGTCCTGTACATCTCCCTGCAGGCTAAGAACCCCCTGAAGAGGGCTGTCGCCAGGTAGGTTCCCGGCACCCTAGATTTCGGCATTTTCATATTTTCTCTCATTGGTGCCTCCTCCATCACTTTTTTTTTAATTAATTTTCGTTCCTTCCCTTTTGTCTGTGCCCTGCCCGCAGTGCGCTGAGCTCGGTGCCAAGCTGGCTTCAAGAAGCGTCTGTTGGCAGCCTGTCCACGTGTCTGTCAGATGGTCTGTCCAGCCTGGGCCCAGATCATTATCCCCACCTCACCGACTGTATCACTTCCTGCTTGGACGGCTTCCCCATTGGTTTGTTTGCTACCTTGCCTTAGTGCTGATTTGCTGCCATTGCTCCAGCATAAACACTGCAGTGTTTTGGGTGCAGCACATGTGACTTTTGCAGTGAATGTAATTGAAGAGTCTTTGCGACATCCTGGTATATTGTGGCCACTGGCTAATCAGAATGGCTTTATTAACACCGTCATAAAACATAGGGTGCATTTGACTTCATGCTGCCACTTACAGCACTGGCTTAAAGCAATGTATTCTGGTCTTGACACAATGCGTGATGGTTAGTTTTTGGCCAATCAGAAGTGACCAGAATGCATCGCTTTATGCCAGCGCTGTAAGCGGCTGCATGAAGTCGAACGCACCCATAATCAGAAGTAGTGTTGCTGCAGGTTCAAATAGAAATATTTTAAAGGATAAATACATTAATTGTTTGCTTACTGTCACATTACACCTAGCTTTGCTTGTTAGTTGAAAACCCTGTGGGTGTGACCCATTGTTTTGGTGGACAGGTGTCTATTCCTTGCAGGTGCTATGGTGGAGGGGGGGGTACCATTTAAGTGTGTTCAGTGTCTTTTCGGCCCACAGGTGAGCGCTGCGTTCACAGACTGCTATCAGAGGGTGAGTTTGCCTTGGGCCTGCTATTGGTTAACTGGACGTAGTTTCTGTCTGCGAGTCACCCCCGCCCATTTTCTGTCTTATTTCCAGTGCTGCGGTTTCTCCAAAAGGCGTTGGCAGAATACCTCCAAGCTAACAGGTAAACCCCGAGCGACTGCCGGGCCTTGGTGCCGTGGGTTCTGTTGGGATGTAGCTGCAGCACGGACGCGTGCTTCTGCGATTCGCGACCTGACCCGTGAGCATCTTAATATCCCCACGGTCCCAGATGGAATGGAGTGCTGTATTCATGAGCTCCTGCTAATCTCTCTTCCTGGTACTGAGTGGTCCTCGAACCAACAACCTCCTGGAGCAAGTATTATCCTAGGTGTCTTTTTTTATATATATAAAAAGAAGATATTTATATTTGGTTACAATCTGTCCCCAGTGGCCTGACCGGTCAGCATGTCGCTCAGTCCGCGCTCATGCAGTTTGCCCTGGCTGCAGTCAAGGCCTCCATGCTGGTGGTACAGAGGTCACAGGAGCCCATTGGCATTGCTGTGCAGGAGGCCCAGTGGCAGCGCCCCCTGTTAGACGCTCTGTGCGGGCTGCTGTGTTGCCACTCACGAATCCTCACTGACGGTGAGTGAGCCTGCCTGCTCCCGGAGGTGGATGTGTGGAGTTTTCGATACTTTATTCCTCCTTTCTTTCTTTTTGTTTTGTTCTTACTCTGTCAGAGGAGTTTGTGCAGGCGGTCCAAAGCACGGCGGGTATGGCGGTGGTCCTGCTGACCCGGAGCATGCTGGGAAATAGTGAGCAGGTGGCCGAAGTGGTGAGTGTGCGGCATGAATGTGTGCATTTTATGCCGCTCCACGCTGAGCGCTGCTCCACGTTCTTAGGGGCTCAGGGAAGGTGCGGGGCTAAGCCCCACCCACCCACTATGCAAAAGTATGGAATTTTGATTTTGGTTTTTTGAGCTTTGAGTAAGTATGGGAAAAGGAAACTATGGTGATATTTTGGTATTTCAAGACCATTGCAACAAATTGGCCTACTATGTATTATATACGAAAATATATCTGATGGAAATTGCCAATGTCAGCTGGTTGCCAGTGCCAGAATGTACACAGATCACACATTTGAAGCGCAACATGCCAAACCAAGGAGTGGGGGGGGGTGTGCCTGTGGGCTGCACGCTTGGTTAATCACCAGTGAGGAATATTGATTTAGGCAACTAATGATTCTTGCACCAGGGAAATGTAAGGTCTCACCTGCTTGGCCTGCAAGTCCAAAATATTGTATCTGGTTGGTTAAGTATCCTAAATGTGACCAGAAAGCAAAGCTGTGATAGCTGCTGTTAAGACGGTACCCTGCCCTCATCGGTGTGTATCTTTAGTTAGCAGATATGTTGCTGTGCCCAGAAGAAGGTGACACTGCCCCCGTGTGGCTGAAGCAGAACTGTGCAGGGCTGTACCAGACAGAGCGCCCACTTGCAGTGTCTCTCTACTTGTGTCACGGAGCCTTGGCCATGCTGACCTGGAGAGGGGGGATGTTGGGGCCCCAGATGGAAAGGCTCCTGTTGCTGCTCCCTCCAACGCTGCTGGCTCTCGATACCAGGTCCGCACGCCTCGCCTCGCCCCCTCCATCTCACACAGGCTTTGTAGAAGCATTCTCCAACCAGTGATGGTTTTTTGTATTGTTCATATTTTTCACTTCTATTAATGGGAAGAGGGGTATATAGGGCAGTGTAAGTTTTATTTATTTATTCGTTCATTCATTCATTCATTCATTCTTTGTCACTGCAGTGTGAAGGAGTCCAGCACAGCGATGGTTCTGGCCCGCGTGTTGGCGCTATGGAGCAGCGCTGCCCTGGACAGCCTGCAGGGGGAGCTGTGTTCCCCCGTCCTACAGGAAGCCTTACGAGGGGAGTCAGCGCTCCCGGGCCGCCTGCGGGAGCACGTGTACTCGCACTGGGAGCACCCGCTGGACGGGGTGCGGCACCAGACACGGGCTCTCTTCGGGAACCTGCTCCGCATGCATCAGCTGTGCATGGGCACTGCTGCTCTGACCTCTGACCCCTTCGTGGTGCAGTTGACCCGGAACCTGCTGGGACTGGAATGGCACGCCCGGGGGAAGTATGTCTCGCTGGGCTGCCTGGTGGAGCACCTAGGGGCTGGGCACCTCCTGTCCCTGGAGCCGCAGCTGGCCACCCTCCTGCTCTCCCTGATGGGCGACCAGAGCCTGGCGCCCTATGCCAGCGACCTCCTGGAGAAGCTGTTCGTCAGCCACCGGGTAGAGCTGGCCGCACGGGAGGGGGCGGAGCCGGCCTGGATGGACTGCTGGCACCGTACCTGGGTGCAGCCCCTGCTGGAGCTTTTGTGCCAGGCCAGGCTGTATCAGACTACCTACATCCTGGACTACTTCCTGCCCCGGCTCCTGCGATGCAGCCCAGCCAGCCTGGGCCACATGGTGCAAGCGCTGCTGGATGCCCCTGTCTGTGCCAAAGGTCACCCCTCACCTCCGATACTCACTCATGTTAATCTGAGTTAACGGACTATATGGGTGCGATTTATGGTTAAGAATTTGTAGGCTGCCAGATCCCCCATGACCCTGTATTCAGCAAGCGGGTTTGGGAAATGGATGGATGGATGGATGAATGGATGGGTTAAGAATTCCTTTTATATACTGATGAATTGAATCACATGAATATGTAAATACAATGAATAATTATTGCATACATTTCTTCTAAAGTGTATTTTTGTCATGCCACTATAAACAATTCACAGCATGCAATGGCATGGAATGACTTTCCCCAAGACCACAGTGCGTGTATAAATACATAAAGAGCAGAGACTGTAAAGACAAGCGCAGTACACAAGGAAAAGGGGTTGGGGGGAAGGAGAATATGAACTTATTATTAGAAAATATAATACAGTAACACACACGGGACGGCCACACAGTAGCGAATGACTGGTGTCATTCATGCTGGTGATCACTTCTGCCTCTCTGCCCTTCTGTGTAGGTTCCTCTGGCAGCCGGGGAGCGCTGGGGGCTTTGATGACCTGCCTGAGGGCTGCGAGGGCCCAGGGGGTACTCCGGCCCGCCGAGGAGGGACTGTGGGGCGGGATGGTGCCCCTGCCTCTGCTCCGCCAAGCGGTGGTACACAAACATGACCAGGTGATGCTGCCGCCTTGGTGCATCAGGCTCAGACTGATGCTAAGCTAGCAGACGTGAACTTTCTGCGGAGCACGGGAATCCCATGTGGTTCCTGGCGAGTCCCGGATCCGTGTGACATTCCGTTTGCCGTGATCAGGTACGGATGGATGTCCTGGGGCTGCTCTGTGAGAGCCACCGCAGCACGGAAACTCTGTCCGCCCCGGAGATGGACCTTATCCGCCACTTCCTGCCCCACAACCTCAACAGCCAATCCCCTGGGATAAGGCAGCAGACGGTCAGCCTGTTCAAGAAGGTCAGTAGTGCCCCACGCCATCATCTGCTGGCCGCGGGTCTGTCGTGCTCCTCATTCCTCCCTGTGCCTGCAGCCCCACGCTGCCATCTGCTGGCCTACTCTGATTAGTGCAGCCGCGGGTCCGTTGTCATGGCTGAGTGTCTATAGTGTGGCGGGCTCCTCATTCCTCCCTGTGCCTGCAGCCCCACGCCGCCATCTGCTGGGCAACTCTGATTAGTGCAGCCGTGGGTCCGTTGTTACTGCTGAGTGTCTGCAGTGTGGAGGGCTCCTCATTCCTCCCTGTGCCTGCAGCTCCTGTGTAGAATGAAGGACGGCGCCCAGCTGATGCAGAAGAGGACAGGACAAAAGCAGGAGGACGGTGACACACTGGAAGCTTACAAGGTGGTCTCCCTAAATTCTGGAGGATATGGAATGGGGGTGGGACTCTGCTGCGTGCGAGATGGTATTGGGCCTCAAGCTGCTTCTTAATGCAGCCCGGTGTAGAAGCTTTGCTTAACATTTTTAAATAGTGATGGTGAACCGTGTCTTCCTAGGCTTTTCTGCTCTGGTTGTGTGAGACCCTCTTCCAGGCTCTCCACATTGGAGCTTCCTTCTCCTCCGCCCTGATGGCCCTTCAGCTCCTGGGGCTGGTGGCAGAGTTCTTCACCTTCTCTGCAGGTACCTTCATTCTCCCTTCTGGCAGGGGCTGGCTGGAAATACCACTGCATTGTATAGTAGAGCAGATCCTATTTGTAGAGTCTTTGTGTGTGTGTTGTGGTGACCTAGCTGGTGTTTGCTGGCCTTGTCCCCTCCCCAGAGTCTGATGGCTTTGCCCTGGGCCGGTCTGTCAGCCACGCCCATGCTCAGGCTGTCCTCCGCTGTCTCGCCAGCAACTTCCTGGAGGTCAAGCAGTTGGCCTCGGCGTTGCTACGGAAACTGCCCGCTGTGGCGGTGGGCCTGACGGTCAGTGTGATTTAAACTGTTCTGGACCAGAGTGCACGTCTTCTGCTTCATGAGTTGAGTTAAAATATCTGTAGTCTCATTTTCAGTGTAGTATGATAAAGATCTGCCCCCCAGGAGCCAGACAGAATGTGCCCGCTGCTCCGGGTCGCCCTGGACCTCAGCACCAGCACCAAACCCTTCGACAGTGTCACAGCTGCCCATTTGATTAACCACCTGGTTCATCTGGAGGGCTTGCAGGAGGCCCTGGCACAGTGTCTCCCGGTGCCGGGCCTCCCCTCCCAGCGGCCGTCCGCAGATGGGCCCCAGGCTTCGGCGGCCTCCGTCCTGGAGAGGAACACCCTGGCAGGTGTGATGCCGCGCTGGCTTGGCATATGGAGCTCCCCTCTGAGTGTGGTGGCCCGGTGCTCATGTGCGCTTAACGTAAGGCTGATTTCACACTTCACTTCCCCGCATGTGCTTTTGGCTGTGGAGGGGAAGTGGCGTGAATTTCGTCATAAGGGGTTGGCTGCACCCACAGGTCCATTCATTTCTGTCTGAAAATCCCTAAAGCTGGTAATACACTGTGATTTTTTTTTTTTTTTTAATTTTTTTTTTTCCAGTCGTTTTGCAAACACCCAGCTCAAATTGTACGACTAAATCGCATGCGATGAAAAGGCAAAGCTTACGATTGATGTCCGCACACCGTACGGCCCGATACTCGGATGCGACCTGACTACTCGCACTACACGAGCAATGTGAACACGTCGGACTCCAGTACCCGGAACAGTAAACGTCGAAAACGAAGAAGAAGAAGAACCGGCGTGAGTGGCGATGCTCACCAAAGGGAAACGCGCTGCTTTGGCCATGTGTGCAATTTTGTGCGCAGAAAAATTGAAAAAGAGGCGCCGGCGTGTATGAACGCGAAGACGGCTGGGAAGACGTGGGCAAATACGGCTTGTCCATTTTACAACGAGAACGACAGATAAATTACATCGCAGATAGTTTGATACCTACACAGAACTTGCAATGCAAACAATAACATGCCTGCTGGTTCTTGCTTGCTTGCTTGTTCAAACGTTAAGGCCAGTTATGGTGTTTATTCAAGTGCAATTTATCACCTTGTGTCCTTAAATCTCAATGTTGTGTTTAGTCTGTAGCACATAAAATCCCACTATCAATCAGTTTCAGACAACAGGTTTCAGGCTTCAGTTCTGTGTTCGCACATGCGCAGTAAGGACAGCCCACTCAGGTTGAAGGGAGTCGGCTGGAGTGAAGGAGTGAATCGGTGCTCCTTACACCCTGTACACTGTACGACATATGACGCACGATCAACCTGAAATTCGGCCCGACTCCAGGAATTATCGCACGAGTGAAAAATCAGCTCAAAATGGGAAAATCGCACAGTGTATGCCCGGCTTAATCTCAATTCCTTACCCCTACTCGGCCCTAACCTTAAGCATAAGCAACCAGACAAAATACAAGCATTTTTACTTTTTTGATTGCAATCACAGATTTTCATAAAATGAAGTCTGAATTAGTGAAGACTGGGGGAAAAAATGACCTCACTCGTGATGTTTTTTGAGGATTTGCTATACTTGTGAGGTCTTTTGATCCTCCCAAATTATAGCAAAACCTGTACACATACACGCGTGTACACACACACACACACACACACACACACACACACACACGCGCGCGCACTGTCTCTCCCTCTCTACGGAATTCAGAAATGCTAGCTAGTCTAACGGTGTCGTCGGACTGCGGGAGGAAACAGATTCGACGTGCAAACTACAGACGGAGCCCAAGCTCTAGGAATCGGTATTACCCAGCAAAATGACATACATGTTACAATACAGCTGAGTGCAATTACGGTGGTTTGCATCTTCAGAAACGTATGAATGGGGGCTGTTATGAGCCAAGTTAACCTGAAACCTTGATGCTCATTTCTTTTTAAGTTCTCTGCTCTCTTAGGCCATTGAGACAGTCCGTATGGAGCTCAGAGATAAAAGGGAGGCCGGCTGTTTATTTGACAACAGGAAATATGACCGCAGTGGAGTTATGGGATTATTGAGAGCTAGTTAAAGGGCTCCCCCGACTGGGCGGACATTCCCAGTTGTATCCGAGCGTGCCACTCTGCAGAGCGGGCCGTTCCTCATGGAGCACAGATGTTCAGTTTGCAGTGGTCTGATGTTTTGGGAATATGTTGCAAATTAGAGGCTGGTCTCTGTGTAGCATGATTTGCTTTTCTGTGACGTCTGGAGGGTATTTATATATGACTTCTCACTGCACAAACCGTTTTTTCCATCAGCATTTAAAATTGACCGGGACATGAGTTAGATGGAGCTTGTGTGTAACACGGCCGTGGCGGGAAAACATAACCTTTTGTTTATAATCTGATATAGACGCTGGCTCACATCTGATATTTATTAAGTACAAAGAATACGCACAGCCATTAAGGAATGCTGTAATCATAAAGGTTTGAGGGCTAACTTTCAAATTTTCTCAATTTGGCTGGGGAGGGTGGGGGGCGGTGATGACTATAAATGTCCCCCCCCCACCCTTTTCAGTTTTTACCTGCCACTTTCGGAGTTGAAATGTAGGGGCGTTTAGCGTCAGCCACATGGGATTGTCGTGAATCATGATTGAGAGGGGGGCCAGCGCAGTGCTTCAGTGGCTGTCCTGGCTCATTGGAGCTCTGCTGTGAGCTGGCTGTTTGGTTTGCTGGGCCTGCATCCATGTGTTTTGTTTAAATCGGTCCGTTTGAACCAGCAGTTGAAGATTAGAATCCAGTCAGATTCGAGGAAACAACAGTTCCACTGTTTTGATAGCCTTAATGGATACCGGTACTTTTAAATAACGGCCGTGGGACTGATTTTGCAAGCAGGCAAACGCATCTGAGGAGTTTGAGGAGCTGTTGCACCAACCTGCCAGGTGCGCAGGGTGTTGCTGTTGATTGGCTGATGGTGTCACATGACTGTTTTGTGGGCAGGGTGCTGGGAGAGCTTTTGAAATCTGCAGGTTTTCTAGTGATGATGTCCTGCTGCTTGCTATAAAGTGGGGAAAGATGCTCTTGCCGTAGCTGCTGTGTTTGGATTCCTTTCCCTGATTCTGTAGTGCAGCTGTTGCTGAGACTAACATCTTGCAGGTTTACCCCCCTGCCTTGTGTCCTGTGATGGACTGGCATCCCATGGACTGTGTACCTCTGCTTTGTGCCCTATACTGTCTGGGACAGGCTCTGGGGGTACCCCCCTTCCCACAACCTTGTAGTGAATAGCAGCTGAAACGTTGCTGGACGGATTTATAGATACCAGTTCATTAAAAGAACGTTCTGAACAAATAGTTACTGTAAGTTGAACAAAACGGACATAACTTTTCAATCGATAAATGCTTCCAATAAATAAGCTATTAGCTGTTCATACTCCCTTATCTGGAGTGATCATCATGGGGGCTCTGGTGGGTGCCGCCTCTGGCCCTCCAGGTGATGTATTGCAGTTTTGCATTTCCTTGAGTACTATAACCCACACAACCTCCTCCCCCCCCCCACCCCAGTGGTGTGGTTCCTGTTGCGGTGCCTGCAGGCAGAGGTGACCCAGGCCGAGTCGTCCCTACTCCAGGCTGCCGCCTCCCGCCCGCTGTACGGACGGGCGCACTGCATTACCGCCTCCCTGCAGCAGCTGGGCACCGGGTGAGTCTTCAGCCTGCTGTCTGTCCGGAGCTCTCGCGTCCTGAACTCATACGGCGACTGAACCCTCACTGCGATAACTATAAAACCCCAAAATGACCTGTGTGCAGCTCTCTGGTGCTGACCGGCCACTGGCAGAGTTTGGTGCTGGAGCTTATCGCTACGTGCTACCGGATGTCCGACGTGGTGTCGCCTGTGGTGCAGAGCTCCTCCCCCGAGGGCCTCATCCCCATGGACACGGACTCGGGTGGGCGTTAGCCAGGGTGCCGGGCGCGGGGATCGGATGGCGGGGGCTTGCACGCGCCGAAGTCTGGGCCGGTCAGCTCTCCGTAATCTCTGTTGTGTGGCTTTTGCTCAGAAGCTGCAGCCGGCCTGCAGCGGATCCTGGAGGAGATCCAGCCTCGAGACTCCAACGACTTCTTTGCCGATGCCCGGGAGCTGGATCCGCAGACTGGCAGCGGCACCGTGCCACATGCCACACAGGCACCTGAGACGGAGGGCACAGGTCAGCTTCTCTCACATGCCCCTGGGGACATAATGGTAACTGCTGTGCTTTTTTCTTGCAGTTCTTCATTTAAACACTGAGGGGCGATGTTTCCTCACTTTTTCCAGCTGGTGTATTGAGCCCTACTGCCCTGAAAAAGGATTTGGCCTTACTCATTGGGTTTCTTTAGAGTCTCTAGTGCCCTCTGTTCCTCAGTCTTAGTATAACAGTTGGTATTTAAACAAGAGACAAAATGACATTGCAGTGAAAGCAAACTGCATATTGTTGGTTCCGAATCTGGGTTTCTCACTGTGAATTGGATAATCCCCCTAGGTGCCAAGGTGTGTGTGTTGTTGGTCCGATTTGGTGTAATGTCTGCGTGTATCCCTTAGGTGGTGATGGTGAGGCGTACAGAGTCACTGCCCAGATGGTGCTGGTGTGCTGTTGGCGCAGCATGAAGGAGGTGTCCATGCTTCTGGGGCAGGTGTGTCAGTTCATGCCCCTGCAGGGCCCGGAGTTTGTCGGCGTCATCACAGAGGAGCAGGTCTGTGCCCCCATGCGGCCCCCTTATTCTCTCCCTGCCGCTAACAGACCCGACTCTCGAGGGCGTTGCAATTAAGGAGAAGCTGACAGATGTTTATTTTAAAATAAACCTGCGAGCGGCCAGATGTTGCATCTTTTGCGGTACTTAGACTGTTAATGTGCTGGGTGATCCAGCTGTGTGACCAGGTGACCCGTGGAAGCGAACGTCAGCACTGTTGCTGCAGACGCTGCCTCAGGGTGATTAAGGCACCTGATCAGCAGTCTGTGCTGGGTGAGACTCGCTGATGGTGATGCGTTTCCTGTTTGTGTGGCCCCTGAGTGTGTGCAGTGGGTGCCCGCCACGGCCCCACACCGCGCCCGCCTCCGCTCGCGGCCCTCCTCCTCAGACGCGCCCGGTGTTTAACTGTCCTTGCCGCTCCCACTTCCACACATTCTTTCCAAATTGTTAACACTGTCCTTGTAAACCAGCATTTTGTCCGGCCCCTCCAACTAACACTCCAGCCCCCCAGGCCAGCAGGCAGATGAGCTCTCAGTAAAAGCTGCAGAACAGCAACCCCCCCCCCCACCCCTAAATCATCAGAAACTTGGAGGCTGGTTCCCTGGATGGTAGGGGCACCCCCTCTGACACAAAAGTTGTTTGCTTACACAGGAAGTAAACTTGACAATAGTTCTTGACCATCAGCTGTGAGTAGCCGAGTCCAGAAAGTCACCTTCTGGAAGGGGGTAAGAGGGGAGTGTCTGTCCCTCTGTGCTGCCTAGTCTCAGGTCCTAAGCTGGGGGGGTGTGGTGTTGCTGGCTGATTCGGGACCTGGCATAAAGTGGAGTGGTTTTGTTGCAGTCCTCCCCCCGTTAGACATTTCCGCATCTCTGTCTTGCTGGCTTCAGATGTATTTTACCTGTTCAAGTCTCTGGCATGTGTCTGATGGCACGTGGAGTTAGTGGAGTGAAGCTCTGGTTAAGAGTCTCCAGGTGACGTGGTTCATGTCTTGGAGCACGGCGTTTGGATCTTGGCACCATGGTTTCTAGAAGGCTTCTAGAGCAGTGTTGGAGCCATGGACGTCGGTCTATTGGTGTACTTTTTTTCTTTGATGATGGTTAGCCAGTTCCAGAAGCTTCTGGCAGCTGCTCCAAGCTTTTCAGATAATGACCCCCCCCCCATGGCACCTCACCAGGGGGCTAGGGCAGATTCCATCTCGGTGGCCGTGGCGTGTTCTTTGACGGTTGTGTAACAGATTGACCTTTTGACCAAGCGTCAGGAATGCCCATTAAATTCTGGAAAGCTCTGCGAGGTGAAAGGCCTCCAGATCACTGCCCCCCAGCTGCCAGGCACGTTCATCCCACGTGCTCCTCTTCTTTTTGGCCCGCTACGCTAACCCAAGTCCTTGGGTTCCGGCCTGCCATTACTTGGGCAGTTTCTGGCTCTCCATCAGCTTCCAGTCGGAGCGGCCACCCTTAGACGTCTCTGACCCAGTCCGCTGTGTTTTTATGGGAGGCTTAACTGGGCTATGTTGCGCCCTGTATAGAGTCTTGCCCCGAACTTGGCCCGGCACTGAGGGACATGATGCTATATTTGGGGAATGTTGCGTGCGTGTTTATGACAGAGAGGACATCTTCCAAACGCATGGCTTGAGCCGTTGCCTCTCCCGCGCCTGTTTGCTGCCACGTCGCCCCGGCAACCCAGCATATGTTTGGGCTCTCCAAGGCGCCATGGCAACAGAAACATTTAGTCACCCCACTTATTGTTTTTAATTCATTTTTTGCTTTTTTCGCTATTACTCTGCGATGGGTACAGACGGCTGTAAGGGCTGCTCTAAGCAGAGCTGGATGTGATACTTCTGGTTGACATCCTTCATCCTTATATCATTGGAGCTACTCAGGGACATGTCAGACACTGGGGAACCCCCCCCCCCCCCCCCCAGCCTTACCTTCAGGGGTGTCCAGTCCGTCATTTGTTACGGTGTCACCATGCACCCCATCCTCCAGGTGCCTGTGCTGAGTTCGGCTATCTATCTTTGTCTCTCTGCCCGTTCTGGAAAGATTGAGATTTTATTTGGGGGGGGGGGGGTTAACTGTTTGGATGTTTTACAAGCTGTTTCCACTCTCTCCCTCTGGCCGTATAGCAGGCATTCTAATGCTCTTGGATGAAAATAGTGATTACATCAAGCGCCCAGTCGCCCCCCCACCCTCGTTTTACTCGAGAACGGAAGGCTCTAGGCTGCCAGAGGATCTCGCGTTCGTATCAAAGCGGCTTACGGCTTGGGCCGGCTCCGGGGCTAGCTGGGGCTAGCTAGGCCAGCCGGGTGTTGGGGTTAATGGTTAATGGGGCCGGCTGGGCGACCTCCTATGACGTGCCAGCTCTCGGGAGATTTTTATCCCTGAGTTATTGCTAGCCCTCGTTTGTCCCGTTTAGCAGCCGCTTCCGATGGCGTCTGACAGCATTTCTCGAGGGTCTGAGACCATCCTTTGGTTATTGTATTCTTGCCCGTTATTCGGGGCTCATTGTCACTGAAACATTTGATCCAATGAAGTAACGACTACAGCGACCAAAAGAGCAGCGGGCAGAAGCCCACGGGAAGGTTTGGGTCACTTCTGCAGGGTGTGTGATTATCTGATTCTGGGGTTGGGGAAACACTCCTCCGCATGTGACAGTTCTGGGGAAAATCCCGTGGTGTGAAGCGGCCTGTGTGCTGTGGGGAGGCTGCTCAGCCCCTCCTTTCCTGACGTTCCTGCTCAGTGTGGGAGAGTAGCGTCTGATGGGACTCGTGGAGCATGCTGCTTTGCCCTACCCCACAGCTGTCTTCTCCTGCACGGGACGCACTGGGGGGCTGGGGTCATTACTAGTGCCGCCTGTTCTCCGCTGGTGATTGTTGGAGATTTAACTTGTGTTATTGGGACAATGTAAGTAAAGGCTGGGAATAAATAAATGGACTCATTGGGGCTCCCTGGGGGACACGCACCCCCCCAGCGGTGATGTCTGAAAACCCCTTCGGACTCGATCGCTGCGGTGACCGTGAAATTATCTCCCTACGGCTAAGCTGTTAATTTGTTGTTTCCTGTAGGCCTGTGACTCGTGGCCCGAACACGCCCTTGTTTGCTTGTGCGGTTTGGGTCTATATTTTGCTTTGACTGCCCCTGGCGGCGGCGTGTGGGACAGTGACGGCCGCTGATGCTCATCTGTCTCTCTGGGGGGGTGCACAGGTGGAGGGGGTGGGCCGCTACTTCCGGGAGAAGCTGCTGCAGTCGCGGCACCGCGGGGCCTTTGAGCTGGCATACGTGGGCTTCGTGCGGCTCACCGACGTGATGTGCAGGTGAGCCCCACTGGGGAAGTGGAAAAAGTGAAAATTTGAAAAAATTGAACTTTTTG
>JAODKL010000115.1:473817-507599 GCA_026780765.1 Petrocephalus schoutedeni
CCCCCCCCCCCCCCCCCCCCCCCCCAGCACACTGCAGTGATGCAGTCAGGCAAGGTTACAATTGCACAGTAGCATTGTTTATTCTGTGGTTCGTGTATGCGCAAAGACAATCGGTGTCTGAGGTTATAAGATTCGGCCAGAAGGCCGAGGCCGTGCGATGTACCTCTAACACAAAACTGCACTCTTAGAGTGGCATTAAAGTCTCCGGTTAAATGTTCAATTCGCCCTTTAAACACTAGGGGTCAGTGTTGCACCATTCGGTCGCCGAAGCGGCGCTGCATTCCTTTGCATCTCAGCCGGTTGTGCAGTGATTGCTGGTGACAGTCCTATTCGCTTATGCTAGCCCAAAACTTTCGAAGTTGTACTTTATACGTATTTTTATATCAGTCGTCAGTGTCGCCTTGCATTCCGCTTTTACCCCAAAGAGAGAGCGGACTGCATTTGTTTGCATGTGCCTGTGTACGAAACAAATTTGCCTTACATTCTCGTTGGACTTTGCATAGACAGCGGATTACCATCGACCTGTAGGCTAGGTGAACAAATTTCTCATTCACTCGCACGTCTGACGTTTGAATCTAAAAACAAAACAAAAAAAAAATCAAATGCAAGTTGCGGCCGTGTTTCTGTGCCGCTTTGATAGCTACGCGTTAGACTACCCTCTTCCGACATAAACACCCATTTGTGTGGAAGTCGTTCTGTTTCCATATTTCGTCCCACCCCATCTCAGCCACACTGACCGATGTGTCAGCCAGCATGCAAAGTCGGGAGTTTCGCACTGTAGCTGGTCAACTAATGATGGGAATTAACCGATTAAACATCTACACTGTTTACCGTAAAAAAAAACGCGTATGCATTTACGCATAGTGCTTAAACGCCCTTCTAAACGAAAGGAGTCACATAATGAAATTGCTCGCATGTGATTAATATTTTCTGAACTTTCACGGAGCGAGAGCGTCTGGCCCAGTGGCCTGCGGGTGACATGGCTTTGCCGTAGTAAACACTGCGGTTTTCCTTTGCCATCCAAGCTCTCGAAGCAGGAGGGACAGATGCCCGTGGCAGGTTCTGCTCTCGCTTAAAGTGAGATGGCCATGTGTTCTTTCGGGGACAGTATTTATGAATTAGTCTATATTGTTTGTCTTCACTAATATCGAAACTCCACTGTGGTTTGGATCGGTTGCTTCACTGTGTGTCAGTTGCGGACACAACACATGCTGCATACTTCTGTTTTTATCTGCAGAATCGAAAACGCAAACGATCGCTTTAGAATGAAGGGTGGGTGCGCGCGTGACTCAACTGCGAAGCGGAGCGCGGCACGTTAATTTCGGGCGTCCCGTAAATGTGGAGTCATCGTCAATAAGTGGGGGGGGCACCTAAAATAGGCAAGGAAGAAAAAGAAAACATGAAACGGGATGGTGTTCCTTAATTCACGCGTGTTTATATATCCATTTCCTATGTGACCGGAATGCAGCCCGATGGCTCTGTATGAGCGCATGGGGGGGGATCCGAGCCTGCTCAGGCTGCGCTCCTGCGGGCTTCTGAATGAACTGGGTGTCGGAACATGGGCTTTACGCGCCCCTCTCTGCTTTTCCCGACTGTTTTTTTTTCCTGGACCCCCCCCACTTCCACTCCTCCCCTCCGGAGCAAACTTCTATGTAAATAAAGTAGGAGGGTCGACCTGCCCGGGAAGGGGCGTGCCGACGCCCCCCCCCCCCCCCCCCCCCCGAAAGCCCGACTCCGCTGGGGAAGCCCCGCCCCGTCGGCGCAGCCGCGCAGTATTTATATGCTGATGC
Organism: Petrocephalus schoutedeni; assembly: GCA_026780765.1. Classification (NCBI taxonomy): domain Eukaryota; kingdom Metazoa; phylum Chordata; class Actinopteri; order Osteoglossiformes; family Mormyridae; genus Petrocephalus; species Petrocephalus schoutedeni. Next base: position 475,608 of record JAODKL010000115.1, read on the forward strand.
GCGTGGTGCTGGGCGATTGCAGCGCTCTGTAACTCGGCGGTCTCCGGGAAGAACCCCCTTCCAACAACAACAACAACAATAATAACAACAAATCAGGACGCCTTTTTTCTTCCGCCTTTCCCCCTCCAATCAGTGTTGGATCGATTCTGGAGTTTTGCATGCTTCTCTTCACTCGGCTTTTTCTGAATATAGACGTGGCTAGATAAAAAAGAAATAGAATAAAGTTGCTCCGGCCGTACTGGGATCACGGCAGGTCCTCTATGAGAGAGCAACTGCGCGGAGCTGAAGAGAAGATGTCTGCAACGATCTTGTCCGCCTTCTACGACTTCGACATGCTGTACAAGGTAACTTTTTGCTTTAAAGCGGCTCGGAGGCACGCAGCGTGCGGAGCGGAGCGCCCGTGTGCTTCTTAGTGAGCTGTAGCAGTAGTGAGATTCTGCCACGCTGTCTCCCCCTCTAAGGGAGATGGCTCTTTATTTCCGATTTTCCTTTTGCAAGAAAGCTTAGCCCTTCAGCCTGTTGCATTGCCTGTTCTTTTTTTTTTAAATAACACCCAGCCGATCTCTTCCACAGCAGCAGGACAAAAACCTCAATATCAATGCAATCAATCTGAACAGCATGCTGGACAAGAAGGCGGTGGGAGCGCCGGTCAGCAGCGCCGGCAGCTCCGGGAGTTGTTCCTACGCGCCGGGCTTTTTCCGGAGGAACTCGATCGGCAACGTGGACTCTCTGAGCAACAAGTACCCGGCCGCCCCTTTCGGCGGCCTGAAGGAGGGCTCGGCCGGCACATCCGCCGTGAACAAGGAAAACAAGCTCCGCGACCGCGCCTACAGCGAGAGCGGCGAGCGCAGCCCGCACCTGCAGGTGCTGCAGAAGCCCGGCTCGCAGATCAACTCCACCCGCTACAAGACGGAGCTGTGCCGACCCTTCGAGGAGAGCGGCGCCTGCAAGTACGGCGAGAAGTGCCAGTTCGCGCACGGCTACCACGAGTTACGGAGCCTGTCCCGCCACCCCAAGTACAAGACGGAGCCGTGCCGCACCTTCCACACCATCGGCTTCTGCCCCTACGGCCCCCGCTGTCACTTCATACACAACGCCGACGAGCGCAGGCCGGCCCCCAGCAACGCCAACCTGCAGGGGGAGGCGAAGTGCGCCCGGGAGCCCTGCAGCTTCGGCCAGCGGGAGGCTGCGCAGCCGCCGCCGCACGCCGCCTACGGCCAGCGGGACAAGCCCAGGCTGCACCACAGCCTCAGCTTCTCCGGCTTCTCCACGCACCACGGATTCGAGTCTCCGCTGGAGAGCCCCACGTCGCGCACCCCCCCGCCCCCTTCTTCCTCCTCCTCTTCCTCCTGCTCCTCTAACTTCTACGAGGACGTGCTGTCCCCCGGCTCCCTGTGCGCGAACGGCGCCTTCCCCTTCCCCGGCCAGGACCTGAAAACGCTCCTCGCCCCGCTGGCCATCCACACGCAGAACGGCTACGCCGCTCACACCAACGGCGCCTATTACGGGGGCCTGCAGGCCGGCGGCGTGTGCCCCCCGTCCCCCCCGTACGGCATGGGCCATCTGCAGTCCCTGCGTCGCTTCTCCGAGTCGCCGGTCTTCGACTCCCCCCCGAGCCCCCCCGACTCGCTTTCGGACCGGGAGAGCTATGCGAGCGGGTCCCTCAGCTCCTCCGGAAGCCTCAGCGGCTCCGAGTCGCCCAGTTTGGACTCTGGAAGGCGTTTGCCAATCTTCAGCAGGCTGTCGATCTCAGATGAGTGATCTGTGCGGCGCCATCCCGGGAGGACGGGGGGGCCGGCATTCCAATAGTCAGCGCCACCCTCCGCTTCCCAACTAACTATTGATGATCAAACTAGAGAAGCAGCCAGATCTGATAGACTACCGGGAAACGGCAACCTATCCTTGAAAAGGCATTAGTTTATTTCTTTTTCCTTTAACTTTTAGATGTATAAAAGTAGACATCAACAGAAGGCATTCCATCTGTGACTTAACTTTTGAGTTGCAATTAACGGCAGTCTTTGGTCTACCTGACAAACTATATTTTTTTGGGGAAAAAAGAGGACAATGTCTATTTTCTTGAAGAGACTGAGCGGTTTTTAAAGTTTTTTTTTTTTTTCCCCCTCCATCCTGCCAAGAATATGCCTTGACACAAGTGTACCTTCCATTCCAAAAGTTAGATCCGCCTGGCAGCGCCGCACGGTGGCTCGTTTGCTTCGCGGAGCCTGTCGCTCGGTTAAAAGCACTCAGAGTTGAGTTTGTTTGGGAAAATCACTGCTGATGGTTGAATATATACATTATATATACATATAAATATTTTTTAGCCGTTTTTTTTGAGTGATTACATGGCGGTGCGTAACGTGAACTATTTAACTTATTTATTATATTGTGAAAAGTATAGGCTACATTGGTAATTTTTTTTCTTTTTGTGTCCATACTGTATTTATCGAGTATGATGAAGCAATAGATCTATATTCTTTTATGTTTAAATTATGATCGCCATTATTAATCTGCATAAAGTGGAGTGTATGTTCTTTTCACAGTAATATATATTGTTTTTTTTTGTAACTTCACTTGGTTATTTTATTGTAAATGAGTTAATCTTAATTTAAGAGATTGTATGTGATATTTATTTCGTTAATTTTGCTTTCTTCGTTTACGTTTTTATTGTTAAAGACGGAAATGTTTGCGTGATTGCGGTTTGGAGGCCGACGCCGCGGAAGGTGTTTTTTTTTTTGTTAGTGTTTTTTTTTTTTAATTTCTTGTCTCCGAGCAGTCCTCCTAGGTGTTCCGTAGAATGTATAGAAAAGTGTGTACAGGCCGTCCAAACATCAACTAGCCTTAAGCTTTTTTTTTTAAATTGTCCTAAAGATCAGACTTCAGTGACAGAGCCCAAGTCAAATAAGTAAATTCTAACCAAAAAAGTATTTGGCGCGCGCGTTCACGTGCCTGAGAATGTAGCAGAACCCCAGTGTTATTGTCTAGTGCCTACAGGGGTCCATCCTCCACGCCTTAACCAAATAAAGTATTTTTCCTCTGTGGATATTTTTATGCTAGTTGAATTGAATGTAGTGTTTGGCTTTTAATTGCTCTCTACCAGTTTGTTACCACTTGTGACTTAATACTTTGGGGTGCAACGGGTGTTTTCCTACCCTGTTGTTAACGTTTGTTCCCATGTTTAGAAAAAAACTTTTTTTTTTCCTTAGTGATTTTGAAATGGTCTGAATCTTCCAAACTTGCTGGACGGGGGAGATTTTTTTTTTTCCTTGTACATAGTAGGTACGCGCTATGTACTTCTTGACTACTTGTATCAGAAGTAAAAGCTTTTTGAATGTAACTAAGATGGATAAAAAGGCAACATGAGTTGTATTATAACTTTTTTTTGGGGGGGGGAGGAGTCAGTTCACTACAAAGTGAGTGTGAGACTGTTAACTTTGTACTGTACATTTTTTTGTAGTTCTCCCAATAAAATCATTTTGGAAAAAAAGGAGATATTGTGTTGACTTATGTTCTTTGGTGGTGGGAATGGGGATGATTGACCAGCCAGCTTTCCTTCTTCCCTCACATGAGGGACAATGTCAGTGCTAACTTTTTCCCCCCCCCCCCCCCCCACCAGGCTGTTCAATGAAGCTGCTCTCAAAGTCTAATTCCATGTGAAATCTCAAGTGTTTTGTGACTCATTGGCAACCCAAACAGCCCCCCCCTCCCAGACACGTGTTCAGGTCCCCTTTCCCTCTCCTGAGACACAGTGTCACTAGGTGCTCTATGTAGCTTTGAGCACCTGTGGCTTTTATTGACGCAAGTCGCATTAAGTGGCTTATCTCTAGGTACAGCGGAGAGTTCCTCCAAGGGCCTTTTGGTTGCACTCTGCCGTTATGCTACCTGCTGCTGGCCGGACAGTCGGCCCTCTGAGCTGGGCCTGATTTGTGTAAACATTTGCCGCCCCTCCCCCACCCCCCGGCTATGCTCAGTCAGTCCTGTGGAATCTTTACCTGCTCCCTCCCACAATCTTGTCTGGCTGTGTCTCTCCTGTCCTCTCATACCAAGGTGCCCCCCCATTTGCTGTACACCATCTTGAGCACAATGGGCTGGTTTACAGGGTGAGTGGTGGCTGTTTTGCCGTCTTTGCAATCCACTGGAAAGCAAGATTTATATACTGGGATCCGGGGGGGGGTGTTTATTTGTTTGTTTGGTATCGGCTTTTCTGTGTCTGACGTTGGGCACTGAGCCTGTGAACGGGACAGGCCTCGGGCCTCACTGCAGCTTAAATTGACTGATGGATAGCAATTTTCTATGGCGGGGGGGAGTAGGGGGGTCTGTGATCGGGTGACCATTTGTGGACATGAGCAGTGACCTGAGGTTCCGTGTGGAACAACATGTCTGTCATTTTAGCCTGCTTTCTTTTATTTTTGTCAAACGTCTTAAAATTTGCACTAATGTCTGTTTTCTTGTATGGGGGGGGCATTCACTGCTGCCAGATCTGACCATCTGCTAATGACTAGGAAGCCAACTATCCATTTGTCTCATGTCAAACAAGCCTCTCTGTTATGGTACTGGGGCCTCGGGATTAGGGGCCCGAGCTTTGGTACTATCAGGAAAGACTGTTTACTTGCAAATGGCGGGAGACTAACCAAATGCTAAGTGCCCATTCTCAGATTTACAACCCCCCCAAGACCCGTTCTCTGGCTGTAGATCTGTATGCAAATGCCACAGAAATCGCCTCAGTGGGGGGGGGGGCATGTGGATGGAAGACAATGATGAAAATGCCATGTTAGGTTGACCATGTTAGGAGCCAGGGGACTTCTGGGGCGCGTTCTGGGTTTGAGGGCGGTTGCTAGGGACTAGGCCTCACTTAATCCAGGCCTGGCCATGTGACAGGCCCGGTGTCTGCTTGGCACTTACTCAATGATTTCCCCTAGAAGTGAATGCCAGTCAGGTGGTCCGGCTGGTGGGATTTCTTGTCTTTTCACTGGCTTGCCCACATATGTCGGGCTTTGCTGCTCCTTGGCGTGGTGGTTGTCAATTGACTATTTGACTATTTTTAGTCAGTTACTCTTCTGTGATCTGCTTGCTGTCTTGTTGCAGGTTGACTCACCGTCTGGCCCAATCATTGCCCTTCTTTAGCATTTGGCTTAACAAACCACCCCTTCTGGTCGTAAACTCCCTTTCAGCAAGCATAAAACTATTTTGGCCATCAAATCAAAAGCTTTTGCATGCAGATTATGGCAGGTTATGATTAACTGTTTGCTTGTGCTCATATCCAGAGGCTGACCGATGTCCTACACCCAGTACATCAGAAATGGGCGATGGCTGATGGACATCCACCTTTCTGGTGTGTGAAGAAGTCCAGACATTATCATATAACCGTGGTTGTTATAGGTCCTGACACCCTTCTAGCACTTGGTAGATGTCTAGAAGTTTCTATCCCCTGTTTTGTTGAGCACTTATTCAGAGGCAGCTTTGTAAGCCAGGAAGTCAGGTCAGATCACCGGGTTTGTCTGACAAAAAGACAAAACGGGACGTCTTTCTCCATATATACATATATTTTTTTAAGTGTTGCTCTGATGCAACCCCTCCGTTTTATGGCCTGTGCTGTTAGGTGTCCACTGCCATTAGGGTCATTAAGAAAATGAAGGCTAACAGCTTGAGTGGCTTGTAGAGTTCAGATGGAGATAAGGGGTGATAGTGCAGCACAAATATTTACCGTGTCTTCAGAATTTCATAATGAAGTGTTTATCAGTGGCCTCACAATGGCCTCCCTGTGCCAAGTGGGCCTTTGTATACCTGTGTGTGGGTGAGGGTGTGGGCTAATGGGCCGGCCTCCTACAATGACAGGAAGCTCGCTCCTGCTCTGATTACGCGGGGCAGGAAGAGCACAGACCTCCACCTCCACCCTTTCCCTGCACTTTCTTTCCTGTTTTTATTATTATTTTTATTATTATATGCCGGCAAGAACGTTCTGGTAGGCGTGGGTCACATCGCTGGGGGTGCCCTCTGGACCAATTGCCCTCGGCCTGTCCCAGGAGGCAGACGCTCAGGCCCGGGCCCTCAGTCAGCCAGCGGAAGGAAGCCTCGTCAGTGTGTCCCTTTTTGTGTCTGGAGAGGGGTGGCACAGACACGCACTCCTCTGCGGGAGAGTGCCGGTGAAAGCTGGATCGTGGCCATGCTTGGTCACATGGTCCTTTATGTCCAATCAGAGCCCAATGGCTGCACCAAGACATGCTGGGTCTTTTTAGGAGCTGCTCTGTATTCCAAGTGTTTCCAGGACACACTGTTCCAGCTGGAATATAGGAGGAACTTCCCGCCGTTCAGTTACGCTTTGTATCTGTATCCATATCAGCCCTAGGCTTCCCTGACTGAGCTTGGCTCAGGTCTCACAGAAGGCTTACAGATACAGGTGACCCAAACTGTGGGTCTATCCATCTCAAATCCTGCCCCAGCCAGCCTGCCAATTAGCCACCCCCTCAGCATGTGAAGGAATGTAAGTGTAAGTGCGGTATTGTGTGTAAATAAATGTCTAATTATAATGTGTTTGGATTATTTTAACGTATAGTTAATAAAAGTAACAAACAGCACGTATTAACATTTTCAATCACACAACACGCATGAGTGTGTGAAGGTGAATTCAAACATGTGGTTGTCACAGTTACAGAAAATTCAAGAATATTTTAATGAATGGAGGTTTACTGGAAACGAGGGTATCGTGTGTTTGTGTGGAGGGTGTGCGGCACGCAACCCTGTTGGGTAATGATGTGCTGTGGCCGGGGGGGCAGGGAGAGGTCGTGTCTTGAGGTCTCGCCCACACTCTGCTGTTGGCAGTGATGACTTTGGGTGGGGGGTGGGGGGGGGGGTGACGGCAGTTAGTCAGCGAAGGATTTCATACAGGGAGAAGAAGTGTCGGAATTGGGGGGGGCCTCCCCGTGCAAAACCGCCATTTTACCTTTGTACACTTCTGGTCGCCTCTCCAGATGAGTGTGCCAGATTCTGGCGCTAAGGCTGACTAGAAGAGGGCACCAACTTTGGTTGTTCTTGTTTCTGGAAGGCCCCCTCCTCGTGGGCTGGCAGCAGCCCCGCGAGGGCCAGACTCGAGTCAGCACGGTGAGCCAGCCCTGTGTCGTGCTGGAGGGCCGAGATTAACGGCTGACGCATCTCGCTCCAGAGTTTATGGTCTCAACACAATGGGTGTGTAAATCTTACGGTTGGGCCAAAGTCTGACCCCCTGTTTATGGAGTCGGGGCTATAAAGTCGTATACAGCCTGGCAGTAAATCCCAGCGGACGTCGCTTTGATTGAGAAAGGGTGGGCAGACAGGCGCTGCCATCACGGGCAAGGGGCTGCCAGATAAGGGTGCCTTCTCTCTGCTATGTTGCCTGGATGTCCTCACCGCCTGCAGTGCTATGCATGCCCACCGGGGGCGCTGTGACGGCAGCGTTTCTCTGCCACCTGTCCTTCAAGGAGAGCGGGCTGGCACGTGAACCTCCATTCGTAAGATAGGTGACACCCGCCGGTGAAAAGTTTCCGTAGGATAGAGTCACAGCTGAGGCTGTGGGAGAAGAGGACAGTGGTGTATGATTAACCGCAGCATGAGTTTAAGTAAATCCATGTCTGCCTTGCTCTCTTGATTTCAGACATGCAAGGAAAGTTGGAAGGCAAAAGAAACGACACACATTTGAAAATTGAACTTCTTGGGGAGTCATTATTTTTTTGTGTCCCGTCGCTGTCGTTACTCATGTGAACCCTTTGGACCCCCGGCGAATTTGCAGCTGTATTTCACATGTAGCTGTTAGGTTGTGTCAACATTGGCTCTTCGCTGAGCGGCCGTTTAATGTCGGCGGGTTCTGGAGTGGGCAAGGCCTTACCACTCCCTACTGGTGAGGCTGGTGGTGGTGGGGGGGCAGTCAGAAACGAGAGGGCCATTTTCACTGGACGACAGGCCCCCCTGTGACGACTCACAGACAACAGATCAAAGCTCTGTTTATGCAGTAGTCCACCGCGGGCTAGGAGATGACAATTAAGAACTGAGTATTCCCCAGAAGCGGTAGAGTTTGTGATCCTCTGCTTGCGATTCTCATTCGTACTTGGATACTTGGAAAAGAAAGTGTGGGCACACAAGTATGTACATGCAGCAGTAGGTGAGGATATATAATTAACTGAATGTTTACAACCAACAAGCAGCCGGGACTGGGCGGCAGAGCGGCCCCCACAGAAACGTCAGCGCGGGGTGTTTTTTTTGGGATGGTCCCGCGTTAGAGTAGCGGCCTGGAAGAGTGTCAGGGAGCGAAGGTGACGACGTGTGACGTGTGGGAAGGTGGGCAGCTAGGCAGAGAGCCTGGGCAGGCAGAAACCGTCTGCGCATGGCTCTCCTGTTCTATTTCTCCCCTTTTCTTCCTTCAAACAATGGCGGCGGCGATACAATCTCCCGGGGCGAGGAGGAAATGAGTGTTTTTGTGAGCTGATGTCTCCTGTGTGCGCTCTGCGTGGCCACTAGTTGAGCTGAACAGGATATCGGCGAGTACGTCTAGGCGTGCCAGTCTAGCTATAGCACGCAGGTGAATGCCGACACTGGGGCTGCAGGAACTGCAGAAATAGTAAATATGTCGCTCGGAAAGAGCGTGGGGGTCCTGCCCGGCTCTAGTGGCCATTGCAGAGTCTTTAAATAAACCATTTTTGCTGTCCTGTGTGGCCCCTGTTCTTGCGAGTATATGTGTGTGTGTGTATGTGGGTGGCTTATGTATACATTACATTTTGGGGACCAAATGTCCCCACAATGTGATTAAAAGCCTGTTATTTTGACATTGTGGGAAGACTTTGTGGGGAAACTGAGTTCCACACAAATCTGTGACTGCAATCAAAAAACTAAAAATATCAAACATCTTGCATTTTGTTTAGTTACTTATGGCTAAGGTTTGGGCTGGGCAGGGATTAAGGTCGCCATTGTTGGAATTAGGTTTTTTTTCCCCATAGGAATGAATGGAGAGTCCCCACAAACATATGAATACAAATGTGTGCGTGCATGTTTGTGTCCCGCAGGGCTCACTGCAGCCGACACGAATGCCCTTGCACGCTGCATGTGTGAGGCCGTGGCGATCGCTTAGTCATGTGACTATGCATGCTATCCCTTGCTTAAGAGCTGGAAGGGCGACCCAGTTTGACCTGCACAACCTTCGGGGCCCAGCTACGGTGCTGGGTTGTGGCGGTCAACCACTTTCTGAACATGAGGGACGCAAACATGGAGATTTCTGGGCATTGGGTTGATTATTAGCTCCCTCTGCAGGCGGGGTAAGAAGCAGAAGTCGGGTCCTGAGGGCGTGTTTGTTCTCCTCATGTCCCTCCGACGGCTGCCCTGAGCTCCTCGGCACTGCCTCAGCATCAATGATCTCCTTTACTGCAGGCCACAGCAGCGAGCAGCCGGCCAGGCCCGGGGAGAGGGAGCCGGGGCACAGGCAGCCTTTATCCATTCATGGGCTGCTACTGGGGATCTCTCCAGACCTCTATCATGGGGGGCTCCCTTGGCAGGGCTCTGAGTAGCCTCTGTGTGCGGGTAGCAAACAGACTCCCATCCGTAGCCGTCACACACACACACACGCGCACACACACACGCGTTTGTATTCCTATCTTATTGAGGACCATCCATTCATTTCTATGGGAAAACCGTAATCCCAGTCACGACACCCATATCCCCTACCCAGCCCTAACCTTAACCATAAGTAACCAACCCAAATACGAGCCTTCTGGCGTTTTTCGTTTTTTTATTGCCGTCATGGATTTTTATAAAGTGAAATCTGAAATAGTGAGGACTTAAAAAATTACCTCACTAGTCATGTTTTTTAAGCATTTGCTATACCTGTGAGGTACCTTGTACACACACACACACACACACACACGGCTTTCTAACACCTTCAAAGGTCACTTCCTTAATAATAGTGCCCCCCCACCGGGTCATTCTGACACCCAAAGGGCTGCTTGGCCCAGATGCAGCGATGTCTGCAGGCTTCCCCACGCCTCCTTTGTCTTCAGGTATGCTCCGTGTTGTTGGGGAATCCCACCAAAGCCTCCTGATCCGCCTTTATGGGCTGCATTCTCATTCTTTTATTCTTTTTCTCGAAGCTGTAATCGAGAATTCTGGGAAATTACATCAGTGCGGAGCCAGCAGACACTGGAATTGAGAGGCCAGACGAAGTCCAAGCTGCCGCGGTTCCTGCGAAGCCACTGAAAGAGGAATTGGGTGACACCCCGCTTCTCTCGCACATGGGGCATGACCGCCCCCCCCCCCCCCCCCCCCCCCCCCCCCCCCCCCCCCCCCCCCCCCCCCCCCCGCCTGTCCCCAGGCCACCATCACAGTCATGCGGGGGCTGCATGTTGGGTACCCCCCACTACCTAGTCCTCTGAAATGGGTCATGGGTGCATCGAGGACTCTGTGTGTCGCTGGGTCTGCTCAGGCTTATGTGTGTGGCACATGCATGCCCCCGTGAGCATGCCCAGTTGTGCTGAGAGAAAGGCCGTACTGTTTGACTCATAGAGCTGGCCTGAAAACTCAGAAACAGAGATCGACAGAGGTGTTTTTATACAGACCGTGGGGGGGGGGTTAATCAAAGGAAGATGCAATCGGAGAGATACTATCGCCACACCGGGACTGCTGACTCACTGACCTGAGTCATGGGTAATGTCAGCTCCCGCCATCACCACGGCAGGCGCTGCCCACGAACCTTACAGGAGCCCCGGCCACCACCAGGGGCTGCGGAATGCCAGGGCCCAGGAGGCGAGGGCGGGAGCCGCGGCACAGCGACTATCCCGCCACGGGCTGCGAGCCCCGCTTCATTACCCGATAAGGCGAGGACCCCGTCACGGAACAAGGGCTGACCGAGGTGTGCCTGAAGCGATGGCCGAGGACCCCAGACGGAATCTGCTATGGCCCTGTGCCCTGAACACCTGTTTGGAGCTGCTTCCTGGCATATATAACCCCCTCAGTCTAAACACTGCAGACCCCCCTCCCCTTGAGCCAGCCACTACTAATATCATCATAGAAAAACAACTAAAATCAATAAAAAGGGCTGAGATGCAGTAACACACTAAGGTACACTATGTCCAGCTCTATTAAATACCATTTTGACATTTATTATTTTATATCCTGTCTCAGGCTTACAGCTCACTGGTCAGTTATTACAGGCTGGTTTATGCTCCCGGCCGCCATGGGTAATAATGGACGAGATCTAATATAAAGAGGCACTTTCCCGTCTTGGAGGGGGCGGGCAATTCTGCTGAACGTCAGCAGTATCGGTGAGCTCACCACAGACGGCTGGCTCTCTGCGCTCACCCACAGTGGGACGTCGCCCTCTGGGGGGGTCGCGGAAATGACCCCTCCCCCAAGGTAAGAGGAGCTTAGTCCCCAGATGAGCACCGTTGCATCTCCACTGCTCAGATGTGTGCTGTTACTTTCTTTCTGATCCTTTAATGTTTATATATGGAGAAGGTTGTCTGATTAAATTGGTACACAGCCTGATTCATTTCTGACTGGGTGCTGAGGTCACATCTGATTTCTGTCTGACACTGCAGAGACACAAAGACACATTTACAGAGCAGTTTAAACCACATATGTTCTTTTTCCTGTAAAAGTGAAAAAAGCCTTTTTTGCCAGGAAGTAGTGAGGTCTAGTTTACTGGATTGAATCCCCAAGATACAGTGAGATTCCTGTATGGAGGGACTCTGCTCTAACACCGAGTGGGGTCATTTTTAATAGTTTTTTTTTTCTTTTTGCTCTGAATATTCCACCCGACTTCAGAGTTGGTACCTATGACCTTTGAAGTCAGTGCGGTGGATAGGCGACAGGATAATCGCTTCTGTTTGCTCGGGGTCGGAAGGTCACGGAAGAGATCTGCCAGGGGTGAGCGAGAGAGATCTGAGCATGCTGACGTACCGCAAAGAGGGAAGGGTACAGCCTGACCTCCTGAATTTCTCCCCCAGAGTGCATGACCCTGTACAAAAATGAAAAAGAAAAAAAAGAGGCATTTCAAACAGGAAGAAGTGAGAGATCTGACCTTGTGATTCCTACAGTTTCCTCCTCCACTGTCATCACTTCCCGGTTGCCCCAGCAACGGCGAGAAACCGAATGACCCTGACCTAGTTTCTACCTGGTGGGAATGTGACAGGTGGCTCCTTATGATGCCTGACAGGGTGGGGGTGGGGGGGGGGCACGGATGAAAAAGATTTAGACCAAACGGGTCTCATTGAAACATAGAGCTGTTGTACCTTTGAGGAGGATCCTTGGACCTTGATATACATAGGGTTCTAGCATGCTAATGGCGCTGTGTCACCTGATGCTAGCAGGGACAGACTGTGCTGCTGGGCGCTGACGCACTTCGGGGTCCCTCACCCAGGGCTGCGGTGCGTCACTGAATGCGATATTGAAAGGCCGATAGCTACAGTGATGCTGTGCCCAGGTGCTGGGTCCTGCAGCCCGTGCGTGGAGAGGCATAGAGCATGCTTTGGTGCTTGGGCCAACCCCCGCCCTGACTCCAGCCCATAATCATTACACAGGCATACTACCTGTGAGCCATACTAAGGAGGCTAGTTGTATAGAATAATTAGCTAGCGGCATTTATCTCCCCTCCCAGGGTCAGAGAGACCATAAACAATCTAAATATCCACCTGAGGTCCACAATTGTTCTGCCACCATCTAGATTTCACAAGCCGGAGTCATCTGACCCTACACCCCAAACTTCCCCAGCCCACCTCCTGACTGGCTCTGGTCCAACTGGGATGTAGGGCAGTGGGCAGGGGAGGGAGGGGGGGCACTCCAAAATGCTACATTAGTAATGAATTAAAAGGAGTGTCAGAGCTGACTGGTTTCCCCCCACCCCCCCAGCCACTCAAAGTGGGCTCACCTGCAGGCCCCGTCCTTCTCGCCCACTATGCCCTCTCAGGGCCCCCCCACATAGTTCTAGTTTTTGAGATAATGGGCATCTATGAAAATAATGCATTCCCCCAGTGTGACTTGTGTGTGGTAACAAATGCAATAGCTTTTGGTCTGTCCTCTGACTCTTTAACAGCGTCTTAGGTAATGAAATATCTCATGTAATTATTTTGTACTTCAATTTGTAGGCCTACAATGCTATAAAAGCAACTTTTTTTTCAAACGTGTTAATTAACTATTAAATATGACTGGCAAAACCAGTCATATTCTTGATCAGCACCGTAAACTTAAATAATATAAATATAAAACCGTTAATATAAAACCGTTCAGACATCGTTGGCACCAAAATCACTGCATACCAGTGTAATCATTTCAAACTCATTACAAGAGAAATATAGCCATAGTAGCAAGTATAGCTGCTAAAAATTGCATATCTTACAGTTCGTTTGCACCAACACACAGTCATGAGTGACTCCACTGGTTAACTTCCTGTACAGCCAGAATCATACAGCCGGTTCTGACCCGCTCACCCAAGTGGGTTAGCTCCCCCAGATCACACACAGTCATGAGTGACTCCGCTGGTTAGCTCCCTCTACAGCCAGAATCATACAGCCGACTACAGCACACACAAAGAGGGGATTTAGACCTGGCGTAGCGCAAAACAGACTTGCTCACACACTGGTTAGACTTCGTTAACAGTGTGATTTGTGACGCTTTCTTTAATTAATTAATTTATTTCGAAATGCATTGGCTGACGATTTGGCAATACTCAAGTGCCTCAAGTGAGTCGCACACCCGGATCAGTTTAGGGAGCCGAGTCCTAAAAAGGAACCGAATATTGCAGCTCTAGTCGCCAGCCCCCCTTGTCATTTGTTGGCCCGTGCCGCTATTCCCGCTCACAGAAACTGCGGAATACCCAGCATTCCCCAGAACCCAGCAAGAGTGTGGCATGTGGCGTCACAATGACTGTCAACTATTCCGAGTTTTGTTTTGCCGTAGCTTCGGGGCCAAGGGAGTCCGAGCTTTCGCCAGGGTGATCTCCCTATGTATGGCTGAGGCACCGGACCCACTGAGCCCAGGTCCAGCTGCTCTCTGTCTCCACGGTGATTGTCCAAGGAGCAGATAAATCGTTCTCCTCTTGTGTAAAACAAACACGGGTAAATATTAAAGAGCTGCGCTGTCTTCGTAGTGCTTTCACCGTGTTTACACGAGGAGCGATTGGTTCTGACAAAACCTCAGAACCTCGTCCCCGATCCCCATCCTGTTTATTTGTACTGAGTCTTTATTTTGGTCCAGACACATGTTTTACTTCATGCACTAATCTGCTATTTGACTTTGTTTTTTTGGACGTGCGCCTTTTGTTATGTTGTGTTTTATTTTGTCTGTTTGTTCTTTGTCCTTGTTTGTCGGTGGGCTGTGGGGCAGCTTGGGTACCCTCCAAGCCAGTGATCTTCATTTCCATAGCCACTAGAGAAACCATAATAATAACATATAGCTGAAGATGTTTAATGAGATGAGTGAGATCTGGGAGAGAGGTGGAGAAATGAAATTTAATCGCTCTGGTATCATCACTCTTCATGCACAGGTATGATGATCTCCCCCAGAAAAATGGGAGGAGCCTGATGGCAGGAGACTGGGGACATTCCCCGCACTGTTTATGGTATTCCATAGTCTCCCTTTTTGTCTTCAGGAGGTTCTGGCTCAAGGGACGATACTGTGGAATATCGTTGAAACTGTCGTCTGGGAGGGGAAACGAATGAACCAGTGCTGTAGGCTTGACTCATGCCCTCCTGCTGAAAGCCCCCCCCCCTCGATGAGGGGGAGTCGTGGTGAATCATTAGCCAGTGTTAACCAGTCTGATCTCTGTAACCCGTGATAACCCGGTTCTATTCCGCGCCCTACGTCATCCCATTTATGGTTGATGGTGAATGAGTCATGAAGCTTTACGACAACAAACAGATACCCAAAATAAGGCCAGTAGTGTGTTTATGGTCTTTGGGGTTCTCATGCTTGACTCCTCGGTTCTTGACTTCGGGTTGGTGCTCAGCTATAGGATCATTTGAGAGGTTCTGTTGGAGTCCTTGTGCTCCACCCCCCCCTCCCTCCCCCATTGCCCCGTCGCATGGGAGATGGGGACAAACAGCCAGGACAAAGCCTGCGGGCGCAGAGCAATCTCCCGTTAATGTAAACAGTGCAGAGCTAACATGGGGAGCGCAGAGGCGTACACGGGACGCTGCGGGGGACGTGGGGAACGTGCGAGGCGAGGCCGCGGGCTTGAGCAATTAGAGGCGAAGCTGTTCTGTTAGCGGGTGGGAGAGGCCGGGGATCATATGACCCCGCCGGCTTTTATAAACAGCACCACATGATGAGCTCCGGTGGCGTGGCAATGGGGAGCCATCGGTCCCTCTCCACACTCAGCCCTGACTCAGCGAGCTCAGTGCCCAGCCGCCTGGGCCATGCCAAGGTCCTCCACCCATAATATCCATGCCCCCCCCAACTTTACATGTGCACAAGCTCTTTACACATTTCAGCATGGGGTGTTGAGTTACCCCTTTCTCTTTGTATTGGATAGATAGTCCCGTCTACATACTGTCGGGACTTTTCCAGGAGACAGATAGACAATCTGCCAGACTATTGATGCTGAAGGGTGAATGAGGCTTTCCAATAAATCCCTGACATCATCCAGAATGAGATTATCTAAATGAGTCGATATTCCTGAGCAAATTACTGTACTTTGACCCTGCAGATTGTGGCCGAAGGTGACAGCTTCAAAGCCCTGGCCCAAGTCAGGGGGGAAGCAAATGGGACTTGTGCTCGGTACCAGTTATGGTTTTCCTGCTCATCTCCGGAGTCACGTATGGAGATGCCCCTCATGGCTGTCGCAGTAGCCTAATGACAGCCGTGGTGGCATGCTGCTGGCTACTGTGCCCAATCCAAACCAACTGGAACTTCCAGGGAACGCTTCTCGGGCCAGGCGGAACAGACAAGGTCATTTAAATATAAGCTCTGGGCAGAGTTTTGTTCGTTTTTTCGCGTGTCATTTTGTGTTCTCACTGGGGAACTTCAGCTCAGAAAAAAAGGCGCCTTTTGGATATTTACGTTACTTTTGGTCAGAGGCAGTTCCTGTAATGCTTTTGGGGTTTTTCAAAACCAGACACATTTATTCCACTTGGATCGGCTGTGAGATTTTTGGGAAGGTCTGGAGACAGTGGTGCCAGCATACCACTCCAGAAATCTGCACTGAAGCTTGTTCACACTCGCGGCCCTAACAAACTACATGTCCAATAAACACTGTTCTACCAGTAAGCCTGTCTAGTGAGCGTGTTTAGTACTCACTGTGCTAATAGTCAGAGAGTTTAATGCTCACTAGCCTAACAGTGAGGGTGATTTATTACATTAACTCTGAGGGTGTTTAGTACTCACAAGGCTAACAATGGCTGTGTTTAGTACTCATAGGGCTAACAATGGCGGTGTTTAGTAATCATAGGGCTAACAATGGCGGTGTTTAGTACTCACTGTTCATTTTAAATTAAATTGCCATTTTAAGTCAAAATGTATTTGCTTGCAGTGAGATTGCCGGCCCCTTGGATAACCCTTACCCAGGAGGCATAGGAGGCATAGGTATTTAAATTATAAAGTTGTGTCCCTCCAAAGCCTCTCCTATGCCCTCAGTGCACCCTTCATGCACTTTTTTGGTGCCAGCTGGTGACCTCTGTACCTCAGGGGGCGCCGAAGTGTCACCTGTGCTGACCTTTGACCCCCACACTGAAGCCATGTGATTTCAGGCCTGAGGTAGGGTGTCTCTCCCTTGGATACTTTGTCATCCTCTGGCATTCATTAGCCATTGAAAGCCCAGGCCGAGGAAATTAGGGAAGGGAATTGAGATGTGAGGAAGGCATTTTTATGCCTGCTCAAAGCTGGGGGGCCGATTTCTGTGCCGTTCCAGTTTTTCAGGCTCCTCGCACTCGCAGGTATGTGCTGGCATTTATCATCAGGTGAGGAAATCACTGTGTCTTTAATGGGATTACCGCTTGCTGCTCTTGCACACACACACGTGTGTACTTATCGATTTTATTTTCGGCTCTAACTGTGCCGATGCATCCCTTATCCATCCCGTCGGATGATTCCACTGCCGGTCGCGAGTTTCTAGTAACCCAGCAGATTCACAACCCACCCCACTCCTCCACAGTTCTCGCTGAAAGCCAGATTTTAGGCTGCTTTCTATGACGGGGCTGCAGCTTCTCGCATCTGAAGGCGCGCGTGTGCCTGTCTCTTGCTGTTCCACGTGCCTACACGCACACACAGACACATGCGCGCGCGTGTCTCTTCGCTCGCCGTCACGGTTCAGAATACCGGGAAACCCCCGCGGGCAGTCGAGCGTCGGGCCACAGCAGCCTCGGCACAGAAGCAGGCTTCAGATGTGCCTTTCTGCTCGGCCCGGCCTGACGTCACGCCGCGTTGCTCTTTTGCACGCGGCTGCTTTTCTTTTTCGTGCTTTCTGCTTTTCTCTGGGGACGGGGACAGTGATGAACAATGAAACTCTGAGTAGGGGGGGTGGCGGACACAGTAATTTTTAACCCTCTCAGTACTGAGTCATCTCTGCCTTCTCTTGCGAACCTCCCCCCCCCCCCCCCCACCCCTCGCACCACACGTTTCCCAGAAGCACCTTTTTGCCTCTGTGGCCGAAACAGGCCGCTTGCTCTCGGCCGTGTTTGGTGTAACATGACAGGAGCGTGTGCCTTCCCGAATCCAACCGGGGGAGATGAAAAATGCCCGTCAGCCCCCTTACACGGCGGGAGGGGAAAACCACTTGCGAATTTTTCCACAACAGGTATCGCTTTTCCCCAGAGCGTGGGTCGCCCAGCTCAGAACGCAAACCGAGAGCGTCCGGGATCTTTATTCAGAGGCTGAAAACAAGCAGGTAGTCCTCCAGTGCCCGTGTTGTGGAACGACTCCGGCTCACGCGGGTAGAACATGAATATTCCACCCAAGCAGCTTCTGCGGATATTTATA
The DNA here is from genome assembly GCA_026780765.1 of Petrocephalus schoutedeni. Classification (NCBI taxonomy): domain Eukaryota; kingdom Metazoa; phylum Chordata; class Actinopteri; order Osteoglossiformes; family Mormyridae; genus Petrocephalus; species Petrocephalus schoutedeni. Next base: position 493,527 of record JAODKL010000115.1, read on the forward strand.
TGTTGCTTCTGGTAAATGACTTTTTTCTTTCTAGCTGTTTTGAAAGGCCGTGTGGATGCATGCTGGCCTCAGTGCTGCGACGACACGTTGCCTATCCGTCGCGGGCGAGGGAGGCTTTGGTGCCTGTTGCCATGAGGAGAAGCATCTCTACTTTAATCAGCCAAATGGGCCAGGGGCTGTAGGATGAGCCTCAATTAGACAGCTAAGGCTTTTGATAACAGAAGGGGGACTTGCCATGGGCAAGTGGCAGTGGAGCTCCAGCATCCCAGAATGCAGGCTTGTGACTCACATCCTAACCCCCCGAGCCCCCCTCTCCTCCGGCAGCTGTGTTGTGAGAACTGGGGCACATGGGCTGGTGTCTATCACGCAAGCTGAGGAGGGGATCGTATGCAGAATGTGGTGGGCGCCGCCACGCTGAATCTCGCTGACGCGTGTTCCCTGTACGCATGTGAATCTTTCGCTATGAGTGTGCTCGTTCTGTGCACATGATTTCAGGCTTGTAACTGCAGCTAGGCCACATGGGGAGTCACCTCATCAGTGGCCTGAACTGGGCGGCCCGTTGCCCGTCGGTGGCCTTGTGAGGGACCAGCCGGGTCATTTTATTCCTGTGATTAGTCAGAGGCTCTCTGGTGCTGAGGTCATTACATGCGTGATATAGTTTAGCATATTGTCAAAATGTGATGTGTCCAGGTTACTGGTGGATGTGTGAGTGACCGTTTCCTCCATTTCCATTTCTATTTTAAACACCCCTCTCACACACACACACACACACACACACACATACGTGTGTAGGATGAAGCAGCAAGATGCAGAAGGCAGCTGAGGGAATCCTGAGGAACAGACGCTGAGGACCACTGGGCGGGGGGGATTCCAACAGTGGCTTGAAGCAAGTGCTTCTGGGAACATGCGTGGTTCTGGAAGGGGGGAATGGTGAGGGAGCCCAGGACGGGGAGGGGCGGGGGGCAGCTTCTTGTAATATTTTCACGACTCTGCTTGCAAGGGGTGTAGACCCATGAAGGATGGTGCCCACGGGAAAATGCCCCCACTTAGACACCGGGAGAGAGTCGCGGGGGATCCCCTAATGATGACAACCCGGGCCTATCCTCGCCAGGAGCCAGGTCAGCTCCTGGCACAACAGGAGGCCTGCGGGCTGAGGAAGGAGGTTTGGCTGAAGTGGGCCTTGAGGACGGGCGCCCGGTGGAGGGCTGGGTGGATATCGCTTTATCGCCGTGCCCTGCCACCTCCCTGCCTTGCTTATTTTTACTGCGTGCTATCTCTGGGGCCCATGTGACACAGATAAGGGGGCCACAGCTTTGCCGGGCGCGCCCCTCACGTTCACATAACGCCGCGCTTCCCGCGTGGCCCGATAAGAGAGCGTGGTGGCGGCCAGGAGGGGTACAGGGTCCCAGGAGGTACGGTGCCAAAAAATGCCACTTCTCTCTGGTCTGGATTAAATCACCAGCTGCTTTCTGATGTACAGAAGCATTGTGGATTTTAATGTCATTTTGTCTAGTACGTTCATAAATTTCACCCTCAAAGGTTTCACAGTAAGAATCCTTTTCTAGACCAGCTTGGTAAAGGCCCGGTTAAAAATAGCCCCAGTTTTTATGGGCTGTAGATAACGGCGAGCGGCCTCGGGACAGCGGCTGTCCTTGGATGGTCAGGGTACTGTTCAGTCCTGGACGCCCTGCAGTGTTACATGTACACGCCGTTTGTTGGGGGGCTGAAGCTTTGGGTATTACTGCATATAAACAGACAGGGATTGGCAGGTTGGGGGATAGAATGAGGCTGGAATCCGAGAGCACAAGAAGGGCCTCAGCACTGAGGAGGGAGTAGCACAGCACAGAAACAACAGCAACAGGAAGTGACGTTACAAGGGAGCGCTTCACACCTGCTTAGCAGTTAAGACAAACCGAAACTTGTCTCGCGCATGATATCTGGGAGCAGGTGTGAAGCTGAGTGACAGGTACGGGCAGGCACCCAAACACCGTTTGCGGGGCAGGAGGTGGGGGCTGGGACGGCCAGCCGTGCATCTGCAGCACGCTAGGTCTGATTCTGATGTCAGGAAGCTTCCCCCTCTTTGGCTTGGCTGCTGTTCCTGAGTTAAAGTGAAGGAAAACCCAATCTATTTCCAGGAAGTGCTTGAGCGCGCCCAAAAAAAATCCACGGAATCCCCAGAAAGTCCTGGAGGAAAACGGCAGGCGGCTTCCAGTCAGGAGATCCCAGTGTAGCCCCCCCTGCCAGGCTGAGACTGAGAAGTCTCAGCCCGGAGAAGGCCCTTGCGGCTTTGCCATTGTCTGACGCTTCCTGTTTTTCAGAGCAGACCGGGCTCAGCGGTCATACTGGGAAGTCCTCGGTCGTCAGCCAGGCAGGTGGGGGTTGGGGGGGAGTGAGAATGCTTGCTTTCCATGTCACCAAGCTTCCTTGGGGGCCATCTCCAGTGAGAGAGGTTAGGTGCTGATTCACTATCAGGCCCTGCCCCCGCGCCTCCTGCCCCACAAGATAAGACAGCAAGGGCTAAATTTAGAATGTGAGCTGGGGGCGGGGGCCGGGGGGGACTTTTTTAATAAGCTGCTCTCAGAAAGTTTCTGGGCTGCAGAGGCGTCTCCAATTCAGCCGGTATCCATCCCCCCCGCATGGCGAGGACAGGCTGCCGTCTCAAACTGCCCACCGTAACCCGACCGTGCCGCCTGGCCGAAAATGGGGACTGTTAACGATTGACCAAACCCCCTGCATGGGGCTGACCTCTCCAGGTGAATGATCTACCTAGATACTGTAAAGAAAGAGAGACTCTGGGGGTCAACATCGTCGCTCTGAGGTGCCAGGGGCGGGGGGGGGGAGATAACGCCTAACGCGGCGGTGACCTCAGCCACGCTTAAACATCTCGTAGCGCTGCCAAGAGGAACGAGTAAAACGTCACCCGATTGCTGAAAGCGGTTGGGTCACGTCGGTCCTGGGCCTGTCCCATCCCTCGATGCACCTCCTGTAATACCCCATACCTAATTGGAGTGTGTGATCACGACTAACCATGTTGTTTTCTGGAAACTTCAAAGTGCCCCACGCCTCTCTTCCCAGCCAGCCTGGGAGCAAACCCTAAAAAGTGCCCTATGCGGCGGGGGGGGATACACGTCCACCGTGTGGGAAATTACACCCGCTAACCTCAGGGATTCAGCGTTGGGGCAAAGTTCAAAGACTGGAGCGTATGCTGGTACAGGTGTATTGGGCCCCCTGGGGGCTGGGGGGCATGCAGGTGCCATTTTTGCTTTTTCCTGCCATTTTGGGCTTTTGTTGAAAGACTTGCTATGGATGCCAGGACTATTAAAAGCGTCCACCTGGAATACGAGGTGCACTTGCCTAGTGCCATGGTACCATCCCGTCGTAATGCAGAGGCACGGAGAAACCATGTCAAGGGTGTGAGTTCAGCGGCACTGCAGAGGTCAGGGGGTAGCCCGAGAGTTTAAGGAAAGGGTCACATGACACTCGCGCCTGTGTCAGGCCCCGTGGGCCCACCCATTCCGTGTATGCTTGGCTATTTATTCTCATTTCAGAGGAATGGCTGTGAGAATCCTTAGATGTGGAGCTTGAAAGGCCCCCACCTCCGGCCTGCTTGGGACAGAGCGAACCTGGTGAACTCCACTGACCCGGTTACCTGCGACCTCTTTCGCCGGGGGCGGGGCTGCCGAGCTTCACTGCCGTTTGATAAGCAGTGGGTCTGCTGCACTGTGAATGGGGGTGAGGGTTAGGCTGCTGATAGCAGTGGGCTCTGGGTCACGAGGCCTTCACAAGGGGACCAATTGGCAGGCAGCGAGGGACCCCGGCGGGGCGTCATTTCACAGCCCGCTTGCCTTTTTTTTTTCACCGGACCCGCTGGCTTGCTAACCGGTACTTTTCCCCCGGTGGTGTTTCGCATGGAGTGTAATCCTCTGGAAGCTGTGATTTCTGCGGGTTTCTTTTCTAAAGCGACTCCTCACACTCACGTGGGGCTGGCTTAAGGTGGACCTGCTCACCTCCTCTCTTTCGGGATGTGCTCTCTCTGACGGCCCTGCCAGAAACCTTGGGAGTCTCTCCTGCCATCTTATATGCAAAACATATTTAAATACTTTTTCTTAAGACCCCTAATGGTGCCGGTTTTTATAATCCTTATACGCAAACCCTAGGGCTGTCACCATGTGACCCGTGCACTGGATACTCACAGGTCACAGAAGAAACAGGAAGGATGACCGGACACATTTGAAAACGTCTGCCTGGTCTGTCCCGGGCTGCTGACTGGAAGCGATTGCTGTTAATGGCTGATTAGCGTGCGCGGCGTGGTCAGCAAACCCGGACCGCCCGCCCCTGTTCCCAGCCCCCCCCTACCCCCCATTCCTGCCCCCCTCGTCTCCATCTTGCCTTCTTATCATCCGAGCAGTGAAAACACAGAGTCCTGCAAGCCCGAATTATGGCAGTGGAAATATGTCAGGAATGAGAGAAATGACAGTACGTCAGTAACCAAACCACCCCCCCCCCTCCTGGGAGGGACAGTACTATGTGTCATACCATTATTACTCCTTATTCAGTAGCAAATCGCATCCCTTTCACATTTAAAGACATTTTAACGTATAAATGACAAGATGTTGGCCTTCACAAGCTGATTTGATATCTTGGTCCATAACTATATAAATATACATGTTAACGCTATTGAGTTAGTGTTATTGTAGCTGGTTTGGTAATAATTTGCTAGGATACTATTAATTATTATTGATTTTTTTTCACTGGTTTTATGCTGAGAATAGAATAAGATTCCCAGGTTATCGAGGGCTCAGGCTCTGCATTCTTGCCCCGGTTCAGCTTGTTTTAAGGTTCTTAAAGAGCTCTCTGTTTCGTTAAGCAGGATTACTGCCTGTCACTGCAGAAGTTGAGATCTTCCTGATATAAGAAATAAGACCGGCAAACAGACCAGACTAACCTGTCGGTCACGGGGGCGGTCAAATTTTTTCCCTTCTTTATAAGGGGACATGACCATGCTTGAAGGGGTGGCTGGGCTGCAGCGCTGGCCCAGCGAGTGCTGAGTGTGGCCGGACAGCTGGAAGTGAAGGGCTGGTGAGGCCCCACCCACAGCCTATGTGATTGGCCAGATTGCGGTGCAGCCACAAGGTATCCCGCAAGGCGTGAGTGGTTCAGTCGGCTGACAGTAACCTGACAGGCTGTGAGCCCCAGGCCGCAAGCAGCTCCCTCCACCCATGCCGGGGAACCCCCCCCCCCCCCAAAGATATGAGCAAATGTTCTTTTTATCTATCATTTATGTTTCATTTTTCATTTTAAAGTCAAATAGCAAAACTGATGTGTCAGAGTGTGGTGGAGCTTTGGAATAAATGACCAGACACAGGTCAATGAATAAATATCTTCTCATTCGCTAACAGTTAGCTGTCATGCTTAGCAACGTGTTCCTTCATGAACAGAATGGGCTCAAAACAGTTTGGCCATTTTGTGGGAAGTTTAGTAAGAGCGGCAGGTAATAAGGCCTCTAGCTTTCTTTTTTCCCCCCTTTTGTAATTGATTTGTTAATTATTTTCACACACGTCACAGTTGGTTTAAGGTTTGTTTGTTCGCACACACACATGCAGATAAAGACCAAGGGCGTTTCGTTGTTGCACAAGTTACGGCGTTAGCCACCGACAGTGACCTTATCCCTGTGCGGGGACTACCTCCCTGAGGAAAGTTCCAGAAAGCGGGTGGCTGGCTGTGTTGTCCCAGGTTTTAAGCACAGCCGCTACCTGTAGTGGGTGCGTGAGATTCACACAAACACGCTTGGACAGAGACACACAGGTGTGCATAAGTCATCACACTCATAGCCTTAGAACACAGTTACACACACTCTCTGAGCGGCATTATCTTATACACCAGAGATGTAAATTTCAGGACCAGAAGGTAAAAATCCTTTTTGTGCCAACCAACCAGTTGAGCACAAAGAGTCACAGTCACAGAGTACTCAACTGGTTGGTTGAAACAAATTCTTGGTCTAGATTTTTACTATCTGGACCTCAAATTTACATCTCTGATATGCACAAATGCACCCTGAGAGACACACTCATGCACTTACTCACATTCAAACAAACATAGACACCTATGCACACTGACACACACATGCACGCTTGCACACACACAGACACGAGACACACATACATGCACACACAATCACGCACACGCACACACGTACACAGTCACACAGAGACATGCATTGTTCCTCTGCACTACTCCATAACCGCAGGGATAGCAGGGTGTTCTGGGACCTTATGGGCACACATCCCCCCCACCCATGACGTAAGTAGTGGTAGCAGGGACTTACTTCAGTAATCATTAACCGCCTGCCACCCAGCAGCCTCTAAGTGCTCTACTTTGATTAGCGCCTCCAGCTTCTGCATCGAGGGCCAGCCCCTTGCCAAATGGCCCCGAGGGCACCGTGTCACCAGGCCCCGCAGATTTTAGTGGTGTCCGGAGGCGGCGGGTGACAAGTCCTCGATGGCAACACGCTCATTTTCCCCGCCGAGAGCCCTTCGGCTTCCTGGCTCTGCGAAGCAGCGAGGATTCTGGGAAACCTGGCTTACGGTACCCTAGGAGCCCTGACAGTAAGTGACAGGCATCTCCACTCACGTTTCCTCCGCATTTCCAGACCACTCATTCTCACGTGAATCACACATCAGCCAGTCCCGCCCCCAGCTTTCCTTTTTTCCCACAGACACTTTTAAATATGTTTTTCTGCACTGTTAGAATAAATTAATTGTTTGACATCATTAAATACAACCATACTTACAGTCTAAAGTTTAACTATTCAGAGTTTTGATATTTTTAACAGTATTTGTAATAATATTTACCAGCCATGACATGTAGGTCTCTTAAGCAAATCAGTCTACTTTTCTCATAAGGTGAAGAGGGGAAAAGAGAGAGAGAGAGAGAGAGAGAGAGTCATGGGAAAACAGGAGAGGTACTGTAGCCTAGTGGTAAAACTGATATTTCACGTGGCATGTATTGCTGACAGTCAGTTTTCTGGGCATTCAGACCCTGATGTATTCCCACCAAGTGTCCCTCGGTGTGACACGCATGTACGAGAGCATGTGCGTGCGAGAGCATGCATGTGCCCGCTGAGACACGTGTTATGCCGCAGCATCTCATGCGTGAAGACAAGGGCAGTCGTCTTCTTCAGTAAATATTGCAGAGTTGCTTGTGTGACTGGTTTCCAGAAAGATATTTTATCGTCAGAAACGCTACTGGGCTGGGGCGTGAGGAAGCAAGTGCTGAGACCCAGAAAGCAAAACAGCTGGCAGCTTCAGGACTGGCTGTCTGATAAGAAAGGCTCGCCTGCCACCTGGGTTATATTGTGACGGACCCGGCCCAGATTCTGACCCACTGCCTTAATCTCGATCGGTCACAATCATGTGGGTTTCTGTTGTGGCTGCATTGCAGTGGCGCGGGGCACATGTCAAAGGAGCCGCGAAAAAGTGCAAGGTGTCGTACGCGATCACAGACGTGCCCGGATAGCACGCGAGGAGTGTGGGTGTTGTTAGAGGAAACCGTTCCATAACGCCGGGACTTGTTTTTCATAAGCTGAAAGTCACATGACCGAGCGGCTCTCCACAGAGCGAGACCGTCCAGCCGTGCATTCCTCTTTTGTTGAATCTTGTTTTTCTTTCATTTTTTCCCCATTCTCTCTACAACCCTTGCTCTGCAGAGGGGTGGAGGGGGGGCGGATAAAAACCACAGAATGCAACCCGCCCGCAAACCGCCAATGGTCACGCCATGTCGGCTCCGTGGCCTTGAGAACCTAATATGTGATGATGGATGGATATATACTTCAACAGACAGACAGACAGACAGATAGATTTACTTTACTGTAAATTCGACAACAGAAGTTCATGCAAATTATTAAAAATGATTCATTATTGACTCCTCCACTTGTTCCAGGTAGTGATTAGTAATGTGCATCACTAGTATCACTAGTACAGTGTGAGTGTACTTCACTGACTCTAAGTTTTCATTCATATCGCCGAATGTGTGGTCAGCCGGCTGAGAACTGACTAATCGGTTACCAAAAGGCAGAGGTTAGGGGCCTTTCAGCGCGCGGCTTCCTGGAAGCGGCAGTTCCATCCGCTGGTGTCGAAATGCGGGCCGACTTTGGGCATGAGTCATCCCCCCGGTGGATGACGTGAGCCCAAGGGACCCGGCGGGAATGGCACACTGATCCACGCGGGCCACAGTTAGCGTGGCAGTACGTCAACTGTTTTCATCCATCAGCGAATTGTGGTGATGGTTTCCTTTTCGTAAGGCCTGTCTTGCTTGTTTATGTTTTCGCTTTCTGTCACCCACAGGACAGTTACCGAGGTGTACCCGCTGTGGATGCTGTGGTGGCTCCACACGTAGCTGGCTCTTCAGATCCCTCTGCCTGTATGTGTGTGTGTGTGTGTGTGTGTGTGCATGTGGCTTTGTATATATTACATTATTGGGCCTACAGTGTCCCACAGTGTGATAAAAACCCTGTAACTTTTTACATTGTGGGGACCCCCACAAGGATAACCTCAATTCTCTAAAAATCTGCGGCCGCAATCAAAAAACTAAAATGCCAAAAGTCTTGTATGTTGCTTGGTTACTTATGGCTATGGTTAAGGTTGGATAGGATAAGGGTTATGCCTGTAGAAATGAATGGAGATTCTATATAAAGATATGGATACAGGCATGTGTGTGTGTGGGGGGGGGATTTGTATTTACCACAATGACCAAATGACCACATTTTTCAGGTCCCCACAACAATCTGTGAATGCAATAAAAATACATGGCCATAAAAAGTCTTATTGTTTAAGTTAGGGCTGGGTAGGGGTTAGGGTTGTCATAGTTTGGATTAGGGTCATGCCCATAGGAATTAATGGAGAGTTCCTATAATGATATGAATGTGTGTGTGTGTGCCTTGCAGTACCAACATCCCACCCTGTCTGTGTCCTCCCCCGTGTCCCACGTCTCCAGGCTTTCCGTGACCCTGCACTGGACACGCGGAAGTCGGATGGACGACAGTGGTATTTTTAGAAGCCGCTTGCCCCATCATCACGTCTGACATTCATCAGTGACGCCGTAAATAATATGTAAATATCCAGTTATCTGATGACATATACAGCCGCGGTGAGACGGCCTCCGGGCTGACTTTCTGTTTCTCAGGGACGGGCGTGTTTGTCTCTGGTGTCTGTCTGGAGATACGGGAGAGAGGTGTACCCGGGTGTTACCACAGCAACGATGACACGGGGTGGCTCCGACCGCACTCGCATCAGCCGGGTTAGCAGTCAGGCGAAGGCGATGGCAGTGCTTCTCAGGTGGGGGTGGGGCAGCCTCCATCTGGCCAGGAAGTCTACTTTTTCTGTGTGTCTGTGGGGCTCAGGCACATCTGCGGACATGGACATGGGGCGGGGAGGTGCTGCAACCTTGGATTTGACCTTAACTCCCCCATAGTTATTTTACCTTCATTACCTGATTATAAATGGCTTAAAATCACTAGTCCCCCCGCCCGCTGATTGCAGGCCACTAACTCCCAGCTCCCTGGCCTCACTGGGGTCCGTCTAGCGTACTTCACTGAGAGGTCACCTGCTCAGCCCAGAAGCTGCTTACCCCGTCCTACCACTAAACATGGGGCTGATGGCTCCCTCGCTGCCCCCCTGCCACCCCTGCCTTCCTCCGCCCAGTGTGGCTTCTCACAGCCCCTTTATCACCCGCTTGACTCATTCTCACTGCCTTCAGTCCTGCTTTATGGTGCCTCTTTCTCCCCCCACGAGCCCTGAGTTGCTGGGTAACGGCCACTCCTCCTCTGTGCCACCGCCAAGGCGAGTGCCTGTAACACATTTTCCCCCCTTCAGTCTTTTATCTTTATTTTTTTTTTACGTTTCCTGTTTGGCACTCAGCATAACAATGAGAGGAACTGCGCTATGAGTCTTGTACCAAACCAGCGCCGCTGTTCTTTGTCCGCGTGGGTGGTGGTGCTTGGGGGGGGGGGCATGTTAGTATGGAGGCCGCTGGCCTGGCGGCCCCACAGGAAGTGCTGATTCCTGTGCAGCGGCGTCCTTGGGTGGGGGTGGGGGGGATTTGCTACTCTGCAGTGCCCATGGGGCATGCGACTGTGCACAGAGGAAGCTGTTACATGTATGGCTACCATGTACTTCCTGTTCAGCTACACGAATGGCTACATGTACTTCCTGTTCAGCTACACGAATGGCTACCATGTACTTCCTGTGCTGCTACATGTATGGCTACCATGTACTTCCTGTGTTGCTACACGAATGGCTATCATGTACTTCCTGTGCTGCTACACGGATGGCTATCATGTACTTCCTGTGCTGCTACATGGATGGCTATCATGTACTTCCTGTGCTGCTACATGGATGGCTATCATATGCTTCTCAGCATACCATTGTTCATAAAACGTATAGTAACCTACCAACAATTATCAACAATTAGTATTACTGGGAAAAAAATGTAGCTGTAGGATAAATACTTAAAAGGCACATTTTTGTGTTGAAGTAATGTCGGTTATACCTGTTTTTCTGATTGTGATTGAAATGGTTGAATTTACTTGCATTTTCTTGTAGAGCGTTTCTAGAGCATTCAACTGACATCCTCAATTTGCATATGGGAAAAAACCTTTAATAATATCTGAAGTGAAAGTATGTTAGTTGTATAAATATTGTTTTTGAGTTATTTTAATCATGTGGTGGCTGCATTCTGATAAGCTTGTGGTGTGCTGGTGGTCTCCAATTGCTCAGTGTGGTTCAAGCTTTTATTTATAAAAAGAGAAATAAGCAAAAGGTTTCCTACCAGTGATTTGGCATAAGGACTTGTTTTTTTTGTCTGACATTGCATCTGCGTGATTGGCTGCCTAGGCATAAGGGGCGGGGCAAATTACCAGCATTATGGTAAGCTGGCTGCTGGGACCCCCGGGCTCATTGGCCTGTTACACAGCAAGAGTGAGCCTTACGGTCGTTCCAACTGTTTTGTGGGCCGGGGAGGGGACCTGGGTCACGGACAGCTGCCGTGTTTGTTCTTGTGCTTTGGCAAACCGAGGCCAATGGGACAGCCATCGAGGGAAGCCAAAGCTGTCTGTCGCCCAAGGTGCCAGGGTCCAGCCCCCCCATGTCAGAGCGCCGTGAAAGACTTGGGACGTCCCAGAGGATCTTGGCACGCTTAAATGAAGACCAGTCCCTCTTTTTGTCCCCATGCTGCCCGGTGTCCTGCACAATCACTCAACAAACCGCTCCGACTTGCTGTTTTCCCCTAACAGAATAAAAAAATGGATCCTTACTGGGAATTAGATTAGTATATCAGGCTGGGCTCCGTGCTTGGGGCCTGGAAACTGGTGGGGCCTGACTGGAGCCCCAGATCGCCCCCCCCGGGCGCGGTCACCAGCAGCCAACCTCACACACTCTGCTGCTGATCCCCAACCCTCCCCCCCACATGGGGGTAACAAATGGAATGGGACAGGCTGGGCATAAAGACCCTGAGTGACACGTGGGGTTTGTCCTACATCTCTGTCATGGAAGGCTGACTTACTTCCCTATAGGGGTGCCCAGAGCTGACTTGCTGAAAGTGGGAAAGCATCTTTTTGGCTGCCTGCCGGCTTCTCCCCCACTCACCACTGTCCCGGGGTTTCCTCTCCCTCCCCAGGACTGCGCTAAATGGCCACTGGTCGAACCCGGCCTCCCCAAGCGATGGTGGCTCCCCTCCCTGAGCTGTAGGTTGCTCTTCAGCCCAAGTCCTCCCATCTTCCGCATCCAGAAGCAAGCTCCCGCCTTATGTGACAGGTGGATGTGCCCCCCCAGGGCTGAAAGAGGTCGGTGACAGAGATCTGTGAGTGCAGACCCTCTCCGGGTCCCTCCCCGCACTTGCAGTCGTTAATAGAGCCATCTGCATCTCTCCGCTCTGAGCCAGCACACTTCATCATTCGTGGGGAAGCCGCCTCGTTCAGGGGCAGACTGACTGCGGGGCCCCCGATGCCAGCGGCTCGGGCTCTCGGGCCCTCTCGCCTTTGTCCCCCGCGTCCAGCAGCTCCTTGTGTCCTTTCTCTTCTGCTCGTCCCGTTCTCTCTTTCAAAGGGAGGCGAGAATACCAAAGCTGTAATGAACTGCATTCCGAAGAGCCCATTTACATCCCCAGTGAAAGGGGTTCTGTTCCGTTCTGCCATTCTAGCCACAGTCAAAGATTATTCTTAACCTCCCCCCCCACATCTTTACAAAGTCTTCATATTGTGTAAAATGAAGCAGGATCCGAGTGTGTGGGAGTTAGCGAGGGGGTGCAGGGCCTGGGGGTGTGGCAAAGCAGTCAGGATTAGCTTTGGGTTGAAAGATGGGGGCAAATTCATGTTCGGAAAGGTGTGCACATCAAAGGAGAGTGTCGGCAGTCATTGACAGTGCGAGCTTTGCACGGGTCCAGGCCAGAGATGACTGTAGGTGTGGGTGAAGTGCCAGACAAAATGGGGAGAGGGGTGGCAGCGTGCCTCAGCAGCGGCCCACACATTCCATCGGGGGCTGGTGGACTAAAATTAACACCAACCCCTCAGTTAATGACGCTGTGTGTGGCTCCAGCCTCTGCGACCTCTGACACAGAGATTCCGGGGGCGTATGTGCCACTGGGGCTCAGCACAGCCATGGTGCTTAGGCACTAGCGAATGGAGGAGATCACAGTATAAGATACATATCGCTGTGCCCGTTGCCATGCTATTACTGTGCAGGAAAATCACCATAGACATTTGAATGATGGATTCATGAGCGAAGGACGAGCGACTGTCCAATCATGATGAAAACTTTTCATGTTTCTCCCACGGGGCCTCGACCTTTCCCAGCAGCCCCCACTCACCCCGGCAGCCAATCCCGAGGGTTCGGCTCTTGTGCTCACATCTGCCGCAGTGGGCCGGCAGGTTGACTGGGTAGGCGGGCTGGGCAGGTGGGCCGGGCAGCCTGCGGGGGTCGGGGCACTTGGCTTTGGAGTGCGGGTAGATGCCTCGGGATAGTGTGTGGGCTGCCATGGTGATGGAACGTCGAGGTTTACGGCCCGGCCGCCGGGTGCCTTTCTCCGCCAGTTTGCGCCTACTGCCCAGTCCCTTCTGATGTAAATGACAGTCAATGCCATGGGGGGGGGCATTTTGTGTGCTCCTTTTTCTTCCCCCCCGCCCCCCCGGGCCCCCGTTGGGACTGTCTGTGGTGAGCCTCTCTCCCTTTGCCTCTCTCTCTCATTGGTTTATGACATTTGCCCTCTCTTTTACAGGCTCCAGTCTGGCCAGGCCCCTTGGATTGGGGGGGGGATCCATCTTCTGTAGCCAGCACTGTGTCTGCATGTTTACTCTCACTTTCCCTGTAAATAAGGGGATAAATCACCCATAAATACTCACACACACACACACATATATTCACACACTCGCCTACTCATATTACTCTCCCTCCCCTCCATCAAATGTTTAAGAGGGCTGTATATACAAATGACTCACAAATCTCCTCGATAAAGACTCAGGGGTATCTGACTGTATAATCTGCTGTCAAACATAATTGCCTCAACCATAAAAAAGAACTTTCACAGTTTGGTTTTTCTCAGAAAGACAAAAAAATTATGATTCGGTTGAAATGGCATGAATTGGTTTTTCATCGTATGCTGAGGTGTTTCAAGCGGCAGTTGCTTCAAGCGGCAGTTGCGCGTTTTGTCACATTTTGACAGGCTCCCCCCTCAATGTGATCTTTCTCATGATCGCCCAGATAAGAAAGGTGCTTTGCACATCATGTCACATGACAGTGAGGAGTGTTATGCATGCCCGCTTGTGAGACTGGAGCAGCTGGTTTGGGAATTATGGTAGCCATAAAAATCACACAGACCAGTTGACCAGGTAACCAGGTAATCCTGTTGTTGCACAATTTTTTTGCCTTTCTAACTCCTTTATATGTGCCCCCCCCCCTCTGAATTACCTTCAGATTCACTGATTTTGCCTGAAATCAGAAAGCAGACCAGGGATTGGTTCACCGTGGTCCACAGGGACCAATGGCTAGCCCAGCATCAGCTCACCGAAGCCCATGGACCTGCTGC
>JAODKL010000115.1:523696-534902 GCA_026780765.1 Petrocephalus schoutedeni
CCCCAGCCACCACCTCCCCGCCAGCCACGCTGTGCGCCCCCCCCCCCCCACCCCGCACGTTTACCGCCAACACGTGGCTCTACACGCAGATCACGATTCAACTGCCCTGCAGCTTTCCAGACGAACCGCAGATCTTAAGCCAGATCCTCCGCTGGTCCTTTCATCCACTCCCCCCCACCCACTCCCCCCTACCCCACCCAATATCGGCATGGGCCAGCTTTGCTTACTGGGATATTTTTCAACTTCAGCCTCAGGTTCCAGAAAGTTCTGGAATGGTAATTACAAGAAAACAGAACTGGACGGGGGGTGAAAAAGCCTCTATTCCCATCAGAGGGATCTGTAGGGACTGCAGTGAACATCGTGTGAAACTGAAAAGCACGTTTCTCTCGGTCCTTTTTCTGTTGTTTTTGAGATGAGATTGCCAATGGTCTAAAGACAGGCTTCCACATCATATATTGCGATGTGCTGGGAACCAGAACTCACGCCAGCAAAGAATTTTCCTCAAATTTCCAATGTCCACTGAGATTTTCTCGAAATGTATCCTGTGGACTGACTGAGTTTTGTAAATTTGCTCTTCAATTGCAGGGTTTCTGTTAGAGTGATACGTGCACCCAGATGTGCTCACATGCACGCGCGCGCGCACACACACACACACACACACACACACACACACACGCTCATCAGTATTTGTATGTCACTTACTTGGTACATGAAACTTGACCCTGCCCATGTGTTTTCACAGTTTGCGGGGGTCTGGTTGCCAGCACCGAGGCCTGCTCTCTTTCATCATTCTGTCCCCCCCCCCGTCATGCCTGGGCCCGCGGCGGGTGGCCGGGCGGCCGGGCGGCCATTAGCTAGTGAAGCAGCACCTCGGAGGAGGAGCTGAGTGGGGAGAGGAATCACAGCAAAGCGGCGAAGGCCAAACACACATCAGCCGAGGGGGAGATAAGAGAGCTGACTGGCTCTGCTATCTGCAGTGTTATGCAAATGTGGGCTCTGCTCCTCTGAGAGCCGTAACCGCAGACTGAGGCCTTAGCATCACAGGCCCATAAATCAAAATGCTGTTTATCCACCCCCCCTCCCACACCAATAGGGTGACACGCTTTAAGAACTGTTGTGCAATATCAGATTAGTGTCACATACCCTTAGTAACACCCCCCCCCCCCCCCCCCCCTTGCCCAACTGCTTCTGCAAGGTGTCCAAATGCTTGACGTGCCTCGTCGCATATTGTCCATGATCGAGTCGGGGGGGCTGGGGGGGGTAAGTTTAGAACGCTATGCGGGATGGGCTACGTGCTTTCCGTGATGGCTTCATTTACACACCGCACATCTCCGTGGCTGGGGACTGTCGCTGCTGCACTGCTGCCAACATGACCATCAGTCAGCGTCTCGGCAGGATGGCCACCAAAATAGTCCCGGGATGACACCTGTGGAACGTGCGCGGGGTGGGGGGGGACACACATTTCTTTGGGGGATCAGGTGCTGAGGTGGAGGTGGAAGACAAGGAGGAAGAGGAGGAGGAGGAAAGAAACAGATGAAGAAAGGGGGAAGAAGAGGAAGGTCGTAACAGCAGGCAGTGGAGATGTAGCCCGAGAATGCCATCAGATTCTTGCGGAGATTAGACTCCGAGGGAGACCTCTGAGATGGTTTCTGTGTGGTCAGAATGAGGCCAGCCTTGAACCTGACCACATGCCTTCCGTGCCTGTCCGCCATCCACCAAGCGAGTAGAGAGGATGTGGATTCCTGTGGCGATGCTCTACGGCTCTCACAGACCTCGTGATGACTGAGTACCAGCCCGGAACATACTCTGCACCAGAGAGAGGAAAAGCTTTAACAGCGATGGAAGTGAAGCTCACTCTGCAGGCTACTCCCACGTCTGAAGAATAAATCGAGGCAGTTAGCAGCGGTCAGCTAACCAGTGCTGTTTGGACCTCCCTGCACCATGTGAGAAGTGACACTCCAGAGTCCAGACGGCTCTCTTGTGTGGTTCCCTGAACCACGTCTGGTCATCATGCATGAAGGTCAGAAAAACCCTAACTCTACGTTCTGGAGGCTTTTTTTCGCATGAATAAAGCTTTGGTTCTGTAGGAAAGGGAGATGGATGCGAAGACATGATGGCGGGCAACCGCCAGTGGGAACCGCATTGAATGAAGAATTAAAGGAACTTTAGTAAACACTTTAGGGGAGTATATGTCTTACTGTAGGAACTTGTTTTCTGGAACTAGAACCTTTTTCTGGAACCAGGGACTTTTGTCACCCACACGGCAGGAACTCGACCCAATTGTAATTCCTTGGAGGCAGTTCCAAAACTCATTTTTATTACCTACCCCAGACTAGGTACTTTTCGTTCAAACTCCTGGGGAGGTGCTTACAGCCATAGCTTGCTAACCATTGCTTGACCACAAGCACCGGTGCTAACTCAGAAGTTCATGGAAATGCAAAAAAAGTGATAGAAGTAGAGGAACAAAAGTTGAGCAGATGGAATTAATTCTGTACCTCAATTACATTTACTGCATCAATTAATGCATTTTTTTGGTTGCTCATTTATAATTCTGCATCGGAATATTTGATTGATAACCAATATACTTTTGTTTAGAATTGGAGGTGAAACTTACCAGTGCTTAGCGGAATAACATTACATTGTTTTTCATTCTGTTCATAACAAAAGGATTACTTTTTTATCTTCTGGTTGTTGTGCGTAGTAAAAAATGCTGTGTCCCATTTTGACCATGATTGATTCCACCCGCCTACATTCATTCTATATGATTTCTGGATCTGAGGTTCCAGAATTTTGGTGTGCAAGCACCTCAAGGACTGTGGGAGGTTGGTCACTCTGATAGCTCCATGTGGCTTATTTATGTTGGTCGGTTTCTCCTAACCCTTACCCTTCCAAGTACCGGACACTGGCAGGTTAGTTTTGTCTTCTGTGACCCTTTGTTTTTCTGTCGTCTAGGGTTTTTTAAAGTTTGTTTTGCTTCTGGCTGTAATAGTCTGATAGGGTTATCAGTCAGGCTAATGCGTCAGTTAAGCTCGTTTGCAGATTAACTCTCTCAGCTCTTCCTGTTTGTTATTAGTTTTTACCTTTTTTTCACCCTCCTCTCATTTAAGCTCCATCTTCCTCCAAGTTTCCCATTCCGCATCGTCCCAGACCGGCCACTTTGATTATTCCTCCTTACAGATACAAGGTCCTGCTCCTGGGCAGTCCAGTCTCTGGCTGGGTGTGAAGGGTGATTTCCTCAGTGTCGCTTGAAAGTGCAAACTGGCTAGTGTAGGGTTTATGCCCCTGTGAACAGGTGGCCTGTAAACTGGGCTGGGGCTGGTTCTGGGTCACACGGAGTGGGTGTGGAGGATACTGTGCAGGCCTCTTCGCACTCTGTGGCGAGACGAGCCTCTCTGCTTGGCTGAGGGTTTTATCGCTGTACCCCGTTGAAGTACGGAGGGCTTTGATGTGATATCTGGGTGGCTGGTGGACACCTTCTACATAAGTTTGTGTTCTCCCCATCCTTCCTATTTTGCTCCATCCTGTGGTTGCTCATATCTACCCTCAGGTGGATAAGTGTCTGCATGCAAAACATGAACAAGATGAGGTTTCAAAGGCTCAAAGAGTGCCTGCTGGTAGGACTGTTGGACATAGTACCCGTCCGTTAATACGTTAATAAAACATCCAGCAATATGAGGTTTTGGATAGAAGGGTCTAAACAGCTTACAAATCAGGAGGACTGTTGAACTCACCCCCCACCACGACTTGGCCAGAACTCCACACCTATTGCCTAGATCCCACCCGCTTTCATGTTGCCCCACATCCGAGTTTCTTTTGCCATACAGCCAGATCAGCCCGTCGCTGAGTACTTGGTCAGGTTGCCCAGATGTTTCCCAGAACCCCCCAACCCCCGCAACAGACCAGGAGAATCCCCGCCTTACGTTGCATGTGCAACCAGCATGTTTTTGACGACAGCAAAATATCTGTAATTATTATAATTAAAAGGCTGTTGTTTGGTGAAGCGAACATCACATGAGTCACTTTTAATGTTATGTTGTAGTTTGAGATATTTTTTTTGTCCTGGTTCTGTCTGCTGTAGGATCCCCTCCCCCGGACTGACCTGCTTGTTTGTATATCTTATGGCCTCTCGTGAAAGGTGGGCTTTGGGGGGAGGGGGGGTCAGCTTGCAGGGGTCAGCCCCCGGGCTGAGACCGTGTTCTGCAGAGTCTCCATCAGCAGCTTGCAGAGGCTGGGAGGCCTGTGATTAGCTCCCATAAACACAGTGATTGGGGGGGGGGGGCGTTTACCAGTGAGACTGCAGATTCCTGCACAGTCTCCAGAAACGATTGGGGGGGGGTTGTGGGTCGGGGGCTGCCAGATGAGCTGCAGACTGCTCATTTTCTTTGATATTAAAAGGGAAATGCTGTAATTTTGGGGGCAGCACATTGAACTGCGATGCTGTAACTCTACCGTTGTGGAAACTCTCCACACACCTGGGTTCCTCCTGACCTCCGGTGAGCCGATGTTCCTCATGACCATCATCAGCCAGTGTTCCTGGTGACCCCTTGAGAACCCATGTTCTTCATGACCCGTTGTGAGCCTGTGTTCATCATGATCATTTTTGAGCCTTGTAACCTCTTATGTGCCTGTGTTCCTCTTGTGACCGTCAGTCCATGTTCCTTGTCACCCCTTGTGAACCCATGTTCCTTATTATCCCTCATGAGCCTGATATCTTCACGACCGCTTGTGAGCCTATTGTTCTTCTTGACCCCTCATGAACCCTTGTTCCTCATGATCCCTAATGAGCCAGTGTTCCTCATGATCCCTCATGAACCCATGTTCCTCATGATCCCTAATGAGCCTGTGTTCCTCATGATCCCTTTCGAGCCCATGTTCCTCATGATCCCTAATGAGCCCATGTTCCTCATGATTCCTAATGAGCCCATATTCCTCATAATCCCTAATGAGCCAGTGTTCCTCCTGATCCCTAATGAGCCCATGTTCCTCATGATCCCTAATGAGCCCATGTTCCTCATAATCCCTAATGAGCCAGTGTTCCTCCTGATCCCTAATGAGCCCATGTTCCTCATGACCTCTCATGAACCCTTGATCCTCATGATTCCTAATGAGCTCATGTTCCTCATGATCCCTAATGAGCCAGTGTTCCTCATGATCCCTCATGAACCCATGTTCCTCATGATCCCTAATGAGCCTGTGTTCCTCATGATCCCTTTCGAGCCCATGTTCCTCATGATCCCTAATGAGCCCATGTTCCTCATGATCCCTAATGAGCCCACGTTCCTCATGACCTCTCATAAACCCTTGATCCTCATGATCCCTAATCAGCCCATGTTCCTCATGATTCCTAATGAGCCCATGTTCCTCATAATCCCTAATGAGCCAGTGTTCTTCCTGATCCCTAATGAGCCCATGTTCCTCATGACCTCTCATGAACCCTTGATCCTCATGATCCCTAATGAGCTCATGTTCCTCATGATCCCTAATGAGCTAATTTTCCTCATGATCACTTTCAAACCTGCATTCCTTCTGTCTTCTCATGAGCTCACGTTCCTTATGACTCCTTGTGAGCCCATGTCCCTCATGAAATCTCATGAGCCCATGTTCCTTGTAACCTCTTGTGAAGGAAGCCTGTGTTCCTTGGAACTCCTCATGACCCCTTCTGAGCCCATGTTCGTCGTGAACCTGTGTTCTTCATGAGCTTGTATCACCATTTAATTTTTTGGCATATAGTGCATATAAAACATCAGGCATTCTTGGGTGAATCGTGATGGAAATGGCGGAAGTAGGAAGTAGCTGTCTACAGATGTGTAACATAACACCTCGGGCAATGAGAGTTGCCATCAGGATGCTGAGATGCGGGTGTCATAATGACAGAACCCCCCCCCCCCTTTTCTCAGGGCTTCATCTACAGGCCGTAGCAGAAAATGACCACCTTGATGATAGGAACACATGGCTTGGGGGACAGGAGACCTGTGATTGGTGGTTTTGTTTGGGTGGGGGGCGTGATTGGTAAGGATGTGAACCCTAATCATACAGCGAACATGAATGTAAGACCATAATTGAGGGAAAGCTTCTGACCACACAAAATTCTGCAGCTGCAGGGGGTGAGTGTGCTGTCGGTGATGGGCCCATGGCATCCCTTCCTGTCTCGGCCGCCTGAGTGATACTTCTCTCACTCTCTCTTCCCATAAGTCTTCACAAGACTCACCATAAGTCTGCAAGCATGCAGTAATCCCCCAGCATGTCCGAAGTCCAGCGTTTGGCGGGAGATGGGCCAACTGAGCGCTGAGGAGGAAGCCAGGTTCCCTGACGCGGGACACCCCAAAGAGGGGCGGAGACAAGGCAGCCAGCTGACAGCACTGTCATTGTTCCCAGCAGAGTGGTGCCTGTGCTGCTTTGCCATGGCAACAGGCTGTGTGTGTGTGTGTGTGGGGGGGGGGGGGGGGGGCAAGGTTATCAAGGATACAAATGATGACAAGATCAGCCATCAGTGAGCCGAGAATTCTGGGAACTAAAGTAATTTGGTTGTGAGAAATGGTGTGTGCATGTATGTGATAAAAACATGTAACTTTTTTTTTACTTTGCGGGGACATTCTTTCTGGTCCCGAAAAGGGGAAACTCAATTTCATAAAAAATCTGTGACTGCAATCAAAAAAGTAAAAATGCCAAAAGTTTTGTTCGGTTACTTATGGTTAAGGTTAGGGCTGGGTAACGGTAAAGGTTTTTATTGTTGGGATTTGGGTTTTTCCCATAGAAACGAATGGATGGTCCCCACAGAGATGTGAATACAAACGTGTGTGTGTGTGTTGGTGGGGGGGCCAGTAAATGGTGAGTGAAACACTAGGAAGTTTTAATGACTTTATCAGCAGCCGTGGGTCCAGCTGGTGCTCGGACAGCCGCTTTGAAGCCGTGGGGGCACCAGCTCTGGCGTTCCCAAGAGGACCTCGCCCTGGAGCTTTGATCTCCTCCTTCTCCTGCCTGTGCGCCACCGGTCCTGGGAAAGGCATACAGGCCCCACCTCCTGCCCTCCTTTCCAACCTTGATTGACAGCAGCGGCTGCGGTGAGATTGACGGCCCAGGGCCCAAAGTCGGAGAGGGGGGTCCAGGGCGCGTGGTGTCCCCACAAGAGGCCCGCCTCGCCCTGTCGCTGCACATACCTGCCGACTGTTCCCAGGGTGCCGTGAATATAACCGTAGCCTTGCTGTATATCTGATTTCAGGGCGACAGAGATGGACTAATAAAAGGGGGGGGTGGAGCTTGATAGGAGAGAAGAGAAGGCCCCTCTTGTTGGATTCTTGGCCTCTGGTTATTTACCGGAACAGCGCTGGATGGGGCTGAGCAAGGATGAGCGGCAGGAGAGGCAGATAAGCCGAGGAACACTGAGGCTTTTGTGTGGTGAGCCGTTAATATTCCAATGCAGGCAGGCTCTCCGGCAACTTGGCACCGCACTGGCCGGGCTGGGCCGGGCGGGGCCACGCTGCTTCGAGAATCATTTACGCAAGGCAGAGACATTTCCCTCCCTGCCCTCTCACTGCACCCGCGGCTTCCTGCCCCTTCCGTCCCACAATGCAATGTGCCCTCTCATGGACTCCCCCCATGAGAATATTGTCCTCCATCCACCTGAAGTTTACAAAAGCTCAGGGGGGAACTGACAGGAATTGCTTTTGCTGACCCCACCCCCCCTGCGGATGCGGTAGGCACGGTAACAAGTCCAGACAGAGTGTGTCATTTTCTCTTTTAGGTTTATTCCAGATGCACGCTCGTTCCTGTGTGTGTAAGAGCTCGGCAGCTTCTGCTGTAGGCTACCGCCAAGATTGTGGCACCAGGCTGGGGTGGGGGTGGTATTGGAGGTTTTGGTATCTCACCGACTCTCCTGTTATCAGCCCTCTGCCTTAATTGTCTCCCTTTCGGGATTTCCACACGTTTTTTCACCTCCTGAGCCTGACTTGTTGACAGCTCTCTGTCTCTCCCTGCCTGGATAGGGCCGCTCAGAAGCCCTGCCCCATCTTTGACACCCCCCCTGTCGTTGGGCCCCATCTCTGACACTCGAAAAACCATACAAGCCCACCTCAGTGACCCTTTCAGGCTCTTTCTCTTCTGCACGGGCCACCAGTAAATTGTTTCGGTACTTTCCTGCAGAAATGGAGGACCTCTCTCTTAACCCCCCCGCCAAAACATTCATCCAGGCTGAGAAGGCACTGCCATTTTGCTGAGCTAAACGGGGCGTCTGCATGGCGTGATGGCAGAGCCGGTCACTGGCACAAACTTGGTAGGCAGGCTCTCTGAGTGAATCTGAGCAGTCTGCCTCGGGCTGGAATTCCCCCATGCGCTGCTGATTTCCCATAAATCTCTGCTCGCCCATTTATTAAACTCCACCATCGCCAGCAACAGGTCCAGCTCCACTGATAAGTTCAGAAATGGGGGCCGCTGATAACCTTGACACAAGCCCCCGGGGGGTGGGGAGATAGAAGCGCTGTATGTAGCTGGCCTACAACAGACTGGGAAAACAAACATTGCATCCACATGCCAAGAGCTACAGGCCTCCAGTCAGCATGGAAGGGTACCCAGCTCACTGCCTGTCCCTGGCAGTAAGGGTCCAAGGCCTCCTCTGCTGGTGTCTTGCTGAACTTAATGCCACGGACAGGATGGCTCTGAATGCCTCCGGAAGCTGGGCCCCTGGGTCCGGCCGGCCTGTAGAGGCAGCCCCTCCGCCCAGTCCAATGCCATGGCGAGGATACGCACACACACACACACATGCTCTGCCTTTACCTGTGCTACTGTCTGACCGCATTGGGGACATTTGCTTGCCCATTTGCTGACCAACCCGTGCCCGTCGGATAGTGGCTTTTCTATTACCGCCAGCTGTGGTCAAGCTGGAGTCCCAGAGTTTAAAGGTAGTTTATACAGAGTGGCCGATTCCAAACTGTGGACTAACGGACTGGAAAGCGGTGTCCTTAATTGCATCTCCAGCCCGGGCCTTCCCAGCTGCGCGTCCACCTCCAATTAAGATTCTTACCAATCCGGGAAAAGGCTTGAGTTACCTCTAGTCAACGGTGGATTGGATTTCAAAACACAGAGAAACTGGAGCTCGCGGATATAACGTACTTTAAGAGGGGGTAACAGGAAACCTCGGGCACTTTTTTTTCTAACCCTGCTGGGGGCTCAGACGACACAGGGCTTGTAGAAATACCGCCAAGTCACGGTCCGGCAGGAGATAAGGCGGGTAGTCATGCGGGGGGGGGGGGGGGGGGGTATGGGATGTATGGGATGAATGCTGAACTATTGCACACAGACACACAAGCCTTCAGGGGATGCGAGACCTCGCTACGTCCTGAGGTGCGGCACAAGAAAAAATGAGCGAGGAATGTGAAGGTAAACACAGGAGTGCTCGCACACAATAGGGCCGAGCAAACACACACGCTCACGTATAAACCTGCATGGCGCACACACGCACCAGGAATTGCTGAGGCAGGCCTGCCCGCCCGCTCACTCGCTCCCCATGAGCCGGTTACATCCTGACAATCTTGTGGTCTGGGATCTGTTTCAGTTAGACCACTTCAAGGTGGGAACGGGGTCGGTCTGGAAACCGCGCTGCCAAACAGCCCGCGGCGGGCAGGTCGGGGACCCTCTCGGAGTCGGCCGCGGCTGAGTTGGCATCCCGGCCTCTGGGGGGAGACGTCACGCACCCCCCAACCCCCCCCCCCCCACCCGCCCACGCCGAGTGAGAGCTTGGATAGACGGGAAAACAAACAGACCCTCTATTTGTGCAATCGCCTGTGCCGTGAAATGGGATCTCCGACCGCGGTAACCGCGGCGGCCCAGAGAGTTCGGTGGTGCGAGTGCTGGGGGGGAATCGTGCCATGCAGGAGACGGCTTTCACAGGGAGCCCGGGGAGGGACCGACAATTTATTAAAACCCTCAATCGATTCCCGTCCGCAGGCTACGGTCCCAAAAGTGCCTATTTGCGCTGTAAGAGAATGGGGTGGGGGGTGGGGCTGCACTACTCTGTTTCTCTCTTTTATAACAGGATATCTTATAGTGACACACTGTAATTGCACATTTCCTCAATGCGGCCTGCCATTTTCAGCAGTGTGTGAGCTCCCCCTTGTGGTTGAATTCCCCACAAGCGCCACCTCACAGACGTTTGTTTTTATGGGTAAATGGAGTGGACGCCACTGTTCTGTCCAGGAACCTGACTAAAGCAAATTTGCTGCCACCATGCAATTTTTAAGCCTTTGGTCAGTAGAGGGGGAGACAAGATTGTTTGGAGTGTCTTAGGCAGCCCCCCCACATCTCAGCTGTGTCTCACGTAAAACAGTCCAAAATGTGTCCGCTTCGGGAGTCCACGGGCAGAACTCTCATCCTGTTGGGAGGCTGCCAGAGATCCCTATTGGCTGACCATTGTGCCATGTGACCTGGGCCTTAACATATGACCAGGATTGGGCTTGGAATCACTGAGAGTTCTTCGTGTCCTCAAACCCAGTCCTCCTGCTCATTTTCGTGGGTCAAGCTGGAATGTTAGACCTCTGGCGGCCCCATCCCCAGACACCTGCCCCGCCCTCAGTATGGAGATGATGGCTACCCCTCACTGCCAGCCCTGGCTCTTCCTGTGGCGATAGTGACCCCGGCATGTTACGTAAGATCTGGCAGACGGGCGCTGAGCCTGTGCAGGCCGGCGGGAGTCTGGCGGGCCGTCTGAGCCATGTGGAAAATAGGCCCCGTGGCTCCAGGACGAGCAGAAAGCCCTGGGAACAGGCCCTAACAGCCGAGCCTGCTCTCGGTTCGTCTCCTCTGGGCTGGGGGGGCTCTGGCGGTCCTGGGTCTGCCATTTCCCGGTCTGTTATAGGACCTCGGGGGTGCAGCGGGGAGTACCAAGAGCTCAACTGTCATGGCGGGGGGAGCGTAAGCCCGTGGACTGCAAGCCAGAGGCAGCTCAGCTCTCTGGCCTGGACCCATGGACGTTCTGTACCTCGTGGGGGGGAAAAGGGATCAGTGCTGCTCCGTCGTGGCTGGAGACAGGCTCTCCTGCAGCACATACACGACACATATGACAGACACAACCAGTCCCGTGTCGCCTCCTCCCCCAAACTTTCTCCCACCTAGCCCCGCTAAGCTCTGCTCACTTTGGAAAGGGGACAAACAGACTGGTGATGGATGGGGGGGGGGGTGTTGTGTGTGTTTGCTGCTGCGTGTGTATTTTTAGGTA
>JAODKL010000115.1:548088-566986 GCA_026780765.1 Petrocephalus schoutedeni
CTCTCATGACGGGCCCAGTGATTCTCAGGGCAGACACTCTCATGACGGGCCCAGTGATTCTCAGGGCAGACACTCTCATGACGGGCCCAGTGATTCTCAGGGCAGACACTCTCATGACGGGCCCAGTGATTCTCAGGGCAGACACTCTCATGACGGGCCCAGTGATTCTCAGGGCAGACACTCTCTATGCCATGTCAGTGCCAGCAGAGCAGTTTCCTGTTTTTCGCTGTCATGTTACATGTTTTATTGGAAACCAGGGGGTAGTTGCCATAGATACACTGTATCTATGCATAGGCAGGTCACCACAGACTTCATGTAAGTCATGCATGAATCAGTGAGTGGTGTGCCCCTCCTCAGGCGAGGGCGTGAGGCGTGCTGCAATCCGTTCTCATCCTGAAACAAGTCCCCCCCCCCCTCCTGTCCAAACATGCTCTTCCTCTTGAGGGACAGGTAATTATTTCCTTGAACCAGATGTGGGAAAGCTGGCCAAATGTCATCCCCGACGGGGAGCTCGCCAGCATACGTGTACCTCTGACTGTGAGAGCTGCTTCCTCTTACCTTCGTGGGTCAGGATGGGCTGACGGAAAAAAACCACTCCGGCTTTCCCTACCTGTCTTTTGTCACTTATTCATATCCCCAGCTCCCCTTTGACATCTGCTGCCTGCTCATTTTTTTTTATCAGGGTCTCTATGGTTGCTCCAGTGCTATCTCAGGATATCCAAAGTGTGACATTTCTGGGAGTACTCTCTGGATAATGAGGTAGTTCAGGTAGGATAATTACCCTTTGCTGAGATTCTAGTCTGAGACCCGGGTTGAAGAAGAGAGACCCAAGCAGGAGACATTATTTCACACCCTGTCCCATCTTTGTTGTCGAGTTTTCCACACATGGCAGCCTCCTTTATAATCTTTTCCCAGGAAGAGTTTATATTTCCACTCCCAAACCATGGGAGGAAGCTTAGCACAGCGGTAATGAAACCTTCAGCCACCCCAAAGCTTGACTGACTGGCTCTCTCAGGTTTTGTCAGGCCCGACCAGACAAGCTCAGTGCCAACAACCCTCCCTCCCCCACCTCCCCGCCATCCATTTTATTGTACCCTTCATAAACGCTCAAACATTGCCCCTCCCCAAGGCGCTTAGCTGGGGGTCGGAGGGGAGCAGCCTTCGTGGGTTTCTGGACTCTTCCACATTGCTCCAGTGCAGCGAAGTTTACGTTATGATCTTTTTCCTGGCTCGTCCAGACGAGGATCTAGCTAAGCTTGTTTGACGGAAGGACAGCGTTCTTTCCTGGGGTGTAAGGTCATGCTGGGGTCGCCCCTGCCCAAAATCCCTTTTCTTTACATTGTTTGGCAACAGCACGCAAGAATTTATTAATCTGACATCCGCTCCAGCAGATTAATCTGGGGAACCCTTTGATCAAGAAGCTGCGGCCTTATTATTTCTTGAAAATTTGAACCAATCAGCAATAATCAATTAGCAGAACAATGAAAGATCAAAGGTGATGAGGAATGCGCATTAATCTCTGCTGGTGCACAATAACACGGGCTCATTAAGGCCTGGGCGGTAATCACGGAAAGGCAGCGCATTAAACGGCCATTAGCCGTGATTGATGGAGAGACGACCGTAGATAAACAAATGGCCTTATTGCGCCCCTTCACCTGAAAGGAAAGGAAGTCATTCACCCACACTCCCTCGCCGGCCAGCACTCCTTCCATCAAGCTTAGGGGCTGTCCGTCACTCCACACCTATGCAGATAAGGCCAGAAGCGTTGATGGAGTGAGTGTGTGTGGAGATGTGCATCTGTGCTCTAGCGAAGTATGGCAGGCAGTGAGAAACGTGGAGCACAGGCAGCATGGGGGTTCGGCCAGCCTGACGTTACCCCTGAGTCAGTAACTTATTTGCTGGGGGTGCAGGGGCCCCAATACAGGCTCCGTTAGCCTATGCAGACCCCTCCCCTTCCTGAATTAGGTGACAAGGCCTCATCAGTGCAAGACTCATCCGGTAGGAATTGCAGGATCTCTGGATCTTCCGGGATCCCCGAGGCACAGACCCCAGTCCCCGAGGCACAAAGCCCAGTCCCAGAGGCACAGACCCCAGTCCCTGAGGCACAAAGCCCAGTCCTGTGAGTCTTCAGGCAGAGCTGGAGGGGGGGGGTGTGGGGTGCTGACGGATCACCTCAGCCAGCGTCCCACTCGATAAGGTACTGGTGCCCCCAGACTCTAGCAGCCGACTCGATAGGGTGGGGAGCTTGAATCTGAGTTTGTGATGCTTCCCGGACTCAGTGACAGATCAATGCCAGGCTGTTTGGTGAATGTGCCCCCCGCGAGCTAACGTCAGAGTGCGAATGCACACAAGAGTTGGTGAATGTGTACCACAGTGAGGAACGAGAGCCGGATGCATTCCTCGCATCAGAAGCAGCAGCTGCAGCTACATGCGGCTACGCAACTCAGTTCTGCAGGGGGTTGATTTCCCACAATCCTCTGCTGGAGGCGAGGTTAAATGAGGTCTCTTCCGGCATCCTATTTTTGACCGCGTCTGTGTTTGGAGATGAGGGTCGCGAACAGACAGAGACGGATGGTCAGGCCTGGCCGGGGTCCTCGAGACGTTCCCATGCAGTGGGGAAACAGGCAGCTTGCTGGACGCCCGCCAAACCAAACGTGCCACGGGACGCTGGTGGAAACGGAGATCGCATTTCTGTTTCCTGAGCACTGAGCCAATGCCAGCAACCAAGGTGGGTGGGGGGTTCAGCGATGAGAGCTGAGCCAGGGGGGTAAAAACAGGGAGATTGAAGGACTTTAATTAAAAACCACTGGAAGGATGTTCCCAGATGTAAGAATGGCAGAAAGCTGCTTCTTAAAATGGGACAAGCTGTCCTTCGCTCTATGACGCAAGCCTCATGGGATTCTGGGACAAGCTGCCTGTATGTTAGCGATTAATCCCGACACCTGAAGACCCTTTGCTCCCCCACGTGACGTCACGGTTCGCTACTTCAGGCGCCGAAAACCAGAGTACGCTCCCAACGGAGAGCAGTCACGAATCCCCAGCTGCGTGCAGTTAAGAGCTCTTTTGGTTTAAACTGAAGCTGTTGAGTTTCCCTGAAGCCTGGCTGGACGAGTACCAGCATTTACTGTCTGACAGAGAGCCGGGCCTTTCCCAAGTTCGTCACGTTCGTTTCTTAATGAAACACGGCATGTTCTTTGTAACGGGCATGCTAATCTGGAAAACATGGGTGGACATAGAGCTCTCCTGGAAACGGGGACAGCGGTCCGTTAGTTTGTATCTGCTGTGGTGTGTAACCTTGCTTTCGGCTATGTGAGGATGTCATGAGGTGCTTTTCCTGATGTCGGTATCAAGTCCGGTCCGACCAGCCTGGGCCCCCCCACTCCCTCTAGCCTAAATTTAAACCATTCCCGGGGCGACCTTGAACAAAGGCACTAGCGTCCGCCAGGAAAGCAGGCCATGACTGGGCCCCCACCCCCCCCACCCCGACCCCCTGTCCCGGTGGAACGGCTGCTCTGTGCTCTGAAACAACAGGAAGCACGTGTGGGAAGGCAGATAGGGGGGAGGGGGGTGGGGGTGGCTCGTGTTGACCTGGACTGCGCTGGATCACTTCAGACTCTCCCTCTTGGGACACTTCCCCATGTAGCTGGGATGGCGGGGAGTGAGGGGCATGGACAGCCGAGCCAGAAAGGGACCATGTGAGGAGTGCGGGTATTTTTATCCGTATCGCGGGGGGGGAGGCAGCAGGTTGTTGTCCTGTCCGCTACATAAATGAGAACCTCACGCTTCCAACTGAGGGTGAACACATCCTGCTACACAGGTCACATCTGAGCTTCACTCTCCCCTGGGAGAAACATCCTCCTAACCGTAACCCTAACCCTCTCCTAACTCTAACCCTGACCCGGTGGTCGAGGACACCCAGAACAGGAAGGGTGCCAGGTCCAGCCAGGGAGTCAGCTTCTCCCCCAGCATGGGGGAGTCAGCATGGACCAATAGAAACCAAGAGCCTGAATCTGTTTCTGCAAAAATATCTGCTGAACGACCGTCAGAAACATGCAGATACTCGTGGTAGTCGGCAAAGTTTTTCTTTATTTTTTAATCAGGCGGAGTGTGCTGGGGGCTCACCACATGCCCCCTGGTGGTAAGATAAGCATATGCCGCCCACTCTGAGCTGTCCCCAGCCTGCCAACGTCAATGTTTGCCAAGTACAGTAGATGAAACGGGTGTGGGGCCCTGAAAGGGAGCCTTCGAGTCACCGGACCCTTTTCAATAACACTCCAGGGCCAAATCAAGGCAGGAAGCACGCTGGCAGGATAACACCCTGATCCCCACTGGGCCAGAACCCGGCCGAGTCATGCTTGTTTCAGGCAGCCCTTCCCTGTGGAATGGGGCCATGTGCTGTCATGTGACCAGCTCACCCCACCGTGCCTCGCTTCCTGCGTGGTCACTCCGTCACCCCGGAGCAGATGAGCTGGATGGTCCGCGGCATTGGAATAAGGACCGAGACGTTTATCTGCAGGCGCGATGCAGGAGCTGATAGTGCAGTGAGGCACGCACAGGCACGCACAGGCACGCGCGCACAAGCGCGCGGATGCACATAAACACAGCGCGCACAAACTTTACATTAAAGCTAATGCCCGTCCTGCCGGGGCATGTGGGTAATCAGTGCGAATCCAAAACAACCGCGGGGGGTGGGATGGCGTGTTACTGCAGACCCCGCCGCTGTGATGATGGGAGATACAGTGCTAGCAAGGACGCAAGATGAGCTACCCCACTCCTGGACACACATATGGGGGGGCTGTGCTGCCCCGCCCCCAAGGGAGTCCTAGCTTTAGAAACTGACAACATTGACAATTACCATGACAACATCGCTTCCGCCTTTATCTGATCCCATCCCAGGCTTCACATCTAATTTTATCTATTTCCTCACGATTCTCAGTCACACCCCATTCAGAATAACGTGGGGACAAAGGCTCTCTGGATTTGCTGGAATAGCACGGAAAGAAACGCACTGCTTCCCGGGAAGGGCAACGGAGGCCGAGGCCCTCAGGCTTGCTGCGGGGAAAAAGGTTCCACGAGAAAAGGAAAGAAAATGAAGTGGGGGTGGGAAACGTAGGGCGGGGGGGGGGGGCAGACAGGGAGGAGAGAGGGAAGAAGTTCAAGCTGGGCTGGGGAGCTGACCTAGCACCTGGATATTTTCCATTTTACCCCCCCCCCCCCCCCAGCCTTGGCTCTGTTTTCCCTCTCTTTTTCCCGACTCCACCGCCATTCCCCTCTTCCCTTCTCACTCATTTTTCGGGATCCAAACCCTTTTCCAAGACCAACAGTAAAAATAAACACAGTTCTTGGGAACCTGTGTGCATCCAAGGGAAATTCAGCTGTGAAGCAACGCCACTGTTATATAAGCTGTCTCCAGTTTACATCACAGTTGTTATACTTCATAAAACAGGAACACACACACACACGCTCTTACATTTAATTGCAAATGTTCTCCGTATCCAGACGGGGCTGGGGGTTGGGTGGGGGTTTCGATGCGCCAGCCTGCTTTGGGAGGAGGGGGCAAGTGAAGAGATGCAGGCCAGCCAGGCGACCGGCTTTCCATCCCGACAACGGCGACAAGCAGTTTCCTAACCCTTCCTTTTAACGGCCTTTATTTATAACTGAATTATACATGGCCGCGACCGCAAGCCTGCAAGGAGGCGGTGTGCAGACGGGGGCTTAGAGGAAGAGGAGGCATTCAACACACTGTTCTCCGTTTCGGCTGTTTTGAAACGCGTCGGGTCGTAACCGAAAAAGCGGGCACCCCTCCGTGCGCTGAAGATAACCTGCAAATAGGGCAGGAGGAGGGCAGTTAGTCAGTCAGAGGCAGCGCGGGGCACCTCTGGTATGGGAGCGTACTGAAGAAATTACATAATTTTTGTAGGGGGGGTGGCATTCTTTCTCAGCCTGTGAAGCCTCGACCGTCAGCCGATCACAGTACGGCAGAGGTGTCCCCCTCTCCATCACTCGCTCCCGGTGGGGGTAATCTCCGCCCCAGCTGAAATTAGTTAGTTATTAGTGTCTGAGTAATCAGTCGGTCACCTGCGTCCAGCTGTGTTTACTTAAAAGTGACACGTGAGCTTATCGTGAGTCCAGCTTGGGAGTTTCGTTTTGTGTCGGTTGCTCACTCTTTCCGGTGTCGTGTTAGAGCCTCACGGGTCAGACGGTAAGTGGTTCCATCTTGGCGAGGTGTCTGACAGACCACGCGTGGCCTACACGTCATCTCGCACTGTCGTCTTGTGCTGCCAGCTCCACTTTCAGAAGAACGTTCCAGTGTGCTGACGTCCCACTGGTGCGTGGCGGTCCATGGGCAGAACGTGTCGAACCGCTGACATCTCCATCTATCCCGCCTCATTCTTGCCTCACATCCTTCGCTGCCACAAACCCTGGTCCTGGACCACAGACTTATCTTTCCTGTAACCTCACCCTCACTGCGGTGCCCCACGCACTCCCACATATCAGCTGGAATGTCCCTTTAGGTATGGATATCCTAGAGATCATCTCACACATATTTTTCAGGCATCTTAACAGGGCTTCTTTATGGGTATGAAAATATTGTGGGATTGAGTATATAATGTAGGGTTCTCACATACTTGGGTACAACAATGGCACATTATGTCTGAATTTCCCCAGGTTGGGGCATCCTGCCATGTTTTCAGAAGGCGTCTCTCCATACGGATCCATCGCCTGGAGCTGACAGCCTCTGCTAATCTGTGGCATCTCCAGCCCGAGACAGGGAAGCAAGAGGGGCATGTTGGCCAAGTCCCTCTTAAAGCCGGTCACGGTGGGATAAGAGCTCCGGGAAGATAAGTGCTTCTCCATGGGGGTTGGATGGGCCCGCGAACATGGAGTGGCCCGGGGCCCCACGTCCACATCTGCAAGCCATCAGAGTTTCCGTGTCAGCGCTCGAGGTGTTGATAAGCCACAGCACGTGTTGGGCCCAATCAGACGGTGAATCAGGGAGGGAGGGAATATGACGGCGGGGGTGGGAGGGTGGGTGTCACTGGTATTCATAGTGGAAGCATGGGGTTCAAATCATTTTAACTCCTCGTAGCCCAGTACCTGTTGCTTGGTCAATAGGACAAACTGTACGCCTGTCAACAAACCCCTACACAATGGTCTTTGAGTACAAGTATGAGTCTGCTTCACTTTCCCTACTTTATTACCCTCTAATTACATCACGGCAGACCCACGCATGGCTGGTAGCCCTCCGGTGTTAGGCAGGGTCTCTTCCATGGTGCAGCCCTACCCTACACTACTCAGGACAGCAGATGAGTTACCTCATCTAAACATTCCAGAATCTTGCAATAGATGAAAGGTAGTATTGGTAGATCGGTTGGGTAGTATAGGTGGCTAGGTATGCCACATTGTGTAACTAGTCTGGAAAGTGAAAATAGGCTGCGAGGATTGATTGCCAGGTCTTTGCTGAGCTGGTGACAGCGTGGTTCCTCTGATGTGGCTTTTACCTTTGCTCCTAGACCCAAATCGTCTAATACCTGCAAGGTTTTGCTGGAGCTCATATGCAGGTTTCCAGAGTAAAAACTTTAGTCCCTGCTGCAGGTCATCAATCTCTTTTGGGGAGGGGGGGCGGGGGGGTAGAGGGTGCCTGTTGGATTCTGGGGTTCCCCCAGAGCGGCCGAGGAATATAGGGATTACTTAGGGATTTTCAAGGTGGGGGGGTTGCAAAAAGGTCCAGACTCATAAGCCAAATAGGGGGGGGATTGACATTAGGCAGCTGTGCAGGATGTGCAGGCCGTCAGCGTGGGAACGCCGTGGCTGCGCTCCCAGGAGGGGACCCCCCCCCATCCTTCCTGTCAGGCTGCCGCTGATGGCTGAGCGCCGCATGGAGCAGAGGTGGCCTCTGCGTCGGCCGCAGACGTGCGTGTCGTAATGGCATGACACCCGTGCAGCAGCCTGACAAGCCAGAAATGCAGTGAGCAAATCCTTGTGAGCCTGTGTGTCTTTGGCGGGGCATGAATAGGGACTGATGAGGTGTCCTGCACATGGGTCACCCAGGGCGTCTGGGACACCAGGGTATTCTGGGAGCAATATCTGAGACTGCACCACCGTCATACCAGATACCTGGAAGGTCAATGTCTTGGTCACTATCCGGAACCTAAGTGCCATTCCTTGACACAGATTCCCAATCACCTAAAGAATGAATCCATTCTCCAGTGTACAGGAACATTTGTACCGATGTGGAGATCTAGCGCCGCTCCGCAGGATGCCTGGAGCATGACTCCGCATATAAATACCCCGATTGTTGCCTGCTTTTCCGTAGTACTCTTCCACAGGCTTTGGCCTAGCATGGCTGGCAGAGAGCCCCCCCAACTTAATGGCCAAAGTGCCTCCGTTAAACGTCCAAACCCACCACTTTCGGTAATCGCCCCACATTATTGTGAATTCAATAAAAATAACGAGTCCCGATTTTCGTTTTTTTTTTTAGGGTTGTAATTACGGGAATCGCAGACCTGTGGGAAACAGCCCTAAAAATAGTGTGCTGATGGGGGGGGCTGGACTCAGCGTGACCGCTGCCCCCCGCTCCCTCTGTTTGCTGGCCCTTTTTGATTTGTGAGTCTTGTGCTGTACTTAATCATACAGCCTCCACCTTGCACTCTGGGCCTGTTCTCCCTATATGCTGGCTGTCTTACTAGGGCTTTCTTAAGCCAGTTTTACCCGGTTCCCTGTCCCTCTTTCTGGTTCTGCGGGCCAGCCCATCTGGCCGCGGTGCGGGGTGGATCCTCGCATGTGCCGGGGGTCTGTTTCCACGGCACCATTGCTGACGGGCCCGAGACCTCGTGAGAAGCAGTGAAAGCCCGCGGAGGCAAATATATTGGCGTCTTGGAAGGCTGGGGTCCAGCAGCTGTTTCTCATTCCCCACCCCATCCCCCCAAAAAAAAAAAATTATTAGAAGCACAAAACTGTACCTGAACTCTAAATTACAGGAAAGGATTTTGGGAATGGGACTGCAGGGAAGGGAAGGGCAGATAGACCCATTAATGTGACCCCCCCCCCCCAGAGCTGCCCCCAGGCTCTGTTAATTGGTGTGTTTAGCTTCTGTTTAGAGATCTGCTCTGAGGGCTCACCGTTATGGGGTGGCATGAAGTTCACATGTGTTAAAGAGCACATGTATGTTCATATGGACATGTGTTTACATATGGTTTTGTATCTACATGTGTGATCATGGGTTTTGTGTCATGTGCTGTGACAGTCTGTGTGTCTGTCTGTACACAACGCAGACCTCAGTTCTGCCCTGGGCTTTCTATGGCACAGCCGTTGGTTTGGGTGGGGGGATAGATGCCTGTAAAGTAGCTTGTGGCTCCCCCCCATCCCTCATGGCCTGGTGGACTCCGGTGCTGGGGGCGGAAGGCCAGACGCTCCCTGAGCAGATTGGCAGGGTTGAGGTAGAAATGCACAGCTAAGAAACAGTCCTCTCTGCTAACCGGCTCACGCACCAACCAGGTCCACGCCAAAGTGATGATTCTCCCACAAACACTCTGCCCCCCCATCCCCACACACACACAGAACACACTGCAGAAGCTCACTGACACCCTACCTGAGTCTGTGTGCATGCAGGCGCCGTGTGTGTGTGTGTGTGTGTATAAACACGTGCCCGCGCTGCGTTCATACCCTTCCGGCCTTTGTGCTCGGGTCTGAAGTCCAAAATGACCGCCTCCTTTCCCTTCTCTGGTCTCGGGTTATAAAGCTCATCATTTTTTCAGGGGGCGGGGAGGGGGGATGTCGCGAGGGCACAAAGGCCTTTTGTCCTGTGTATCGGAGCAGGGGAGGGTAAACACACGGTGTCTGCGAGATGAAAGGGTCGCGTCCACCACCGGGCGCGATCCGATCTGATCCTAATTATGTGGGCATGCGGGCGGGTGCTGGTTATGCTGGGGAGGATGTGACTACCCACCCGCTTTCTCGCAGGACATGAGGCACGGGCCAAACCCCGTCACACACACTTTGTGTCTTGGCAATAGTAAATTGGTGGCATGCTACTGCTATTTGCTGTACTAAACAATGGTATTTCTTAAGGTATTTTAATTACTGTGTAAAAATCTAAATATCCACTTATAGGTCTCTTTGCTGAAGGACGTATGATTTCTGTTATTTTTCAATAAGAACTCACTCTGTCCAAAGGGAAGGGGAAAAAATCACAGTAAAGAAAACATGAACTGTCCTTTTGGTTAAGAAAGCAGGGTTTAACTGTAGGGTCGGATTACCTGAGAGCTGGGCTTTCCAGAGGAGCTAATGTCATGCTAACTGCTTTATTTTCCCCAAGGGCGCTGCGGAGATCTGGGCTGGACTGCACTGGATAATTATGTTAATTCTGAGCGTAAAACGCCTATAGTATGGAGGCCTCACTCTGATACCATCAGGGTGGGGTGTAAGGCATGTCACACAAAGCAAAGTAAACCCTTCCTGGGGGCTGAGTAATAACTAGCTGGCTTAAGATAGTAAAAATGATGGTAAGATGATAAGATGGTTAAAAAAAATCTAAAAATGGTCCCACACATGAGGGAAAGATCATACTCTGGAAATTATTAGTTTTTGAGCACATACCACTGACGTAAGTTTAATGTTGAAAGATAATTTATTTAACTATGTGCTCTGCTTAACTCCGGTTTCCCCCCACAGTCCAAAGACATGCTGAGGTTGACTGGCGTTCCTAAATTGCCCGTAGGTGTGCATGTGTGAGTGAATGGTGTGTGAGTGTGCCCTGCGATGGGCTGGCCCCCCATCCTGGGTTGTTCCCTGCTTCCGGGATAGGCTCCGGACCCCCTGCGACCCTCAACAGGATAAGCGGGTTGGAAAATGGATGGATGGATGGATGTGCTCTGCTTATCTCAGTAAACAGGTAGGTAACTGAATTTAAAGCAGCAAAGTTAGACATTTGCCGTCCATGAAAGCAGCAAACAGGGGGACTCACGATTGGCTGATGCATTGATGACTGACCTATAAGGAGAGTTGTGGCCAGGAATTTACTTACAGCATGTTTGGTTGCACCCCTATTCCGAGAAAAAGGACTGTTCGCATTAAGGTTGGTAAGAGCGGATGTGGGGGAGGCTGAGGGTGACTGGGATCCAGGAAGGGGACGAGTCAGCTGTCACTGCTGGGTCATGTTAGCAATGCAGAGTGTGTTTTACGCCTGAACCCTACATGTAGCCAATGGCACGACCCAGCTCCCTGCCACCTTAGCCCCCCTCCCCCAGGTCTCTTTTGATTGGTCATCTGCCAGCATTTGGGGGGGACTATTTTGGGATCATGCTGCCCCCTCCCAGGCCGTCTGCCTGTGCCCTGCGAGCTCTCTCCCTGGTAAGTGCACATGTACACATGCGCACAAAGGTCGAGGCTGTGCGAGTCACGGGGGGAGGCGGCCCCCGGCTGCACCCTGCAGGGAATGGGGGAGGCGTGTGCGATCCCAGACTTGCAGTGTAAACAATCCCAAGAGTCAAGCTTTTAGAGGGTAGAAGAGGAGCTACAAACAAATGGCTGTTTTCAGTGGCACAGCAATGAAAACAAACATCTGCATCCTAACAGTGCCTTTGATGTCATTTCCTTTTTTTTCTCCATGGTTTGTCATTCTGCCGTACTGAATGCAGTTACGTTTCCAATGCAGAGGTGACTAGAATGCCTCTAGTGCAGCTGCCTGATTCTGGGGTGATTCTGACTGATAGCTGGTGGATTTAGGACAGTAGGGCAACATTTTATCGGACAGGGATTAATCAGGCTTGGGATAGATCAAGCAGAAGTAGTTATGGATGGATGGATTGTGGAATGGCTGGGTAGCTAGTAGGGCTGCTAATTCTGGGTAAGGTATGAATCATGACATATTCACTTAGAGTTAAAATTATGATCATTACTGGAATGGGGCTGTCAGATCAACTTTGCAGAAGGAGCACGCTCCTGGTTTTTAGTAAGCGGCTGATTTCTAACTATAAGGAGTACTTAAAAAAACCTAAATGTGGTCTGCTTTTAATTATAAAACTTTCAAATGTGTTCATACGAGAAATCCATGTTACTCCAAAAATATCACGCAAGCGAATGTGACCCCTATTTGAGTCGGAGCTGAAGCTTATCATTGTCCTCCCTCTCCCTCACTGTCATCGGAAGGTTCTCCTTGAGTCTTCGCCATTTCGTTCTTTTTTGACCTTTTTCTTTCAATGTGCTCCTGTCATTTGTTGATGTAGCTCATGGAGGGACTGCTTGCTTTGGTACAGTGGACCTCCACGCCAATGCAAACTCTGCAGAACTGCTGTCTTCTAAGAAGGAGCTTGCACAGGGTTATCAATTAAGATTGTGGTTTAAAAACGATTAATCATGCACCCCTAGTAGGTTGATGGGTAGTCTGGGCTCACCATCAATGCCTGCCTGGCTTGGTATATTAAACCAGACAATTAATGGAAATTAACCACAGTGGGAGAGATTGCCAAGTGTCTAATCTATCAGCCCTAGTCCTCAAGCTCTACTGTATGATATTAAAGTTCTGCTGATCTTCTTTGTTTCTGCATCATAAGGATGTGGTTGGAAAATTCTGCATCCACACCTCAATCGGTTGATACCTGCTCTATTCTGATTGCCCCCCGCCGTCCCTCACTTTGACAGTTTAATTGATGGTCCACCTCTGCAATCTCCAGGTGACATCAGAGAACAGTTAAACATGGAGATAACTAAATGACTTCAATGTACAAGGCCCCTGAAAGCCATACCTGGGTGTTCCAGTATGGATATGAGGCAGCAACTATCACTGGGCCCATTCACGTGCATGAAAGCCCTATACTGTCATGGCACAATACACTCCTATCTAAATGGGGACCTTCCATTCATTCCTATGGGAAAAACCCTAATCCGAATCACGACACCCTTAACCACTACCCAGCCCTAACCTTAAATATATGCAACCAACCCAAATAGAAGACTTTTGGCATTTTTACTTTTTTGATTGCATTCACAGATTTTTATAAAATTTAGGTTATCCAAATGGGGACCTGAAAAAATGTCCCCGAAACTAGGGAAATTGCAGGTTTTACCACACTTTGGGGACATTTTGGTCTCAAATGTGATCTATGCAAACCCGCACACACACACACACACACACACACGCACACACACACACAAAAATACAGTCTGGGGTTCAACAATGGAAGGAAAGTCCTCAGCGGTCTTGCTGCACGCTCCTTAGCATCCGTACACTCACACACACCTACGTTTGTATTCACATCTTTGAGGGGACCGTCTATTCATTTCTATGGGCAAAACCCTAATTCCTGCCATGACAACCTTAACCAGCCCTAACCGTAACCATATGTAACCAAATGAAACACAAGACTTTTGGCTACTTCCGTTTAGTTTTACTTTAGTTTTTCTATTGCAGTCTCAAATTTTTATAACACTTACTGAAACAAAGTTACTGAAAGTAATTATCCCCACAATGTCGGAATAACAGGCTCTTGTCACATTTGTCAGGACATTTGGTCCCCATGATGTAATAAATGCATAACCCCCTCGACACACACAAGCACTCACGCACACCTCTGGCTCGCTTGCACAACATAAACACATACTCCAGCTTCAGCCGGCCCCACCCCCCCCCCCCCCCCCCCCCCCCCGCGCACACACACACACATAGCCTGTAATTTATCCAGATTCTTACAAATCTTAAAATATTCTGTTTGTTATTGAGAGATTTGCTGTAGTGTGCTGCATTACCAGTGCCATACATATTCCTGAATAGGTGACTAATATGTCAGTTAATGTAGAAACTATAAAACAATCTTTGTCATTTTTGTTCCAAAGTCTGCAGAGAATACAGAGAAAAAAAGCCAAACAGTCAGACTATTTTATTAACCAGACATTCAGACCCCTGGTATATTCTGATTTGTCTCTTTTAAATTGTTTTTAAATGTAGCCTTTGAAATACTGAAAGGAAATCTTTGGGTTTCACAAACACCACAAATCTGTCGGCGTCTCAGATGTACCAAATTCATCTCAGATTTTTTGCTGAGCTTTTTTGCAACACTAGGGAAATATAAAAACAAAGCTAACCAACATTTCCCACCCCAAAAACACACAATCACCCGCCAAGAAGTGTTTGTCCAAGTGAAATTTTAAGTGCCAGTCATTTTCTCTGGAAAAGTCCAGTGCTCTGTGGAACATTCCATGGAATTCTTTGCAGCCTACATATTTTCCATTGTTGAGTTTTCTTCTCAGAAATGACAACGAATTAAAGCCATATACTGGGTGGGCACACATGCCCCCCCCCACTGCTGTCGGAGCCAGAACCCTGTCAGTTAGGCCAGAGGCAGCCACCAAAACCAGAATGACCATGCTGCTTCTTAAGCTGACTCTGTTTTCCGTCTGCCTGCCAGAAGCTTCTCTTACCTTGTCACACATTAACCCAAGGTCTTTTGTTTTCCGGCTTTCTCGAAGTGCTAAAATATCTTGTATCCAGACATTATCCTGGGAAGTCGGCATCGCTCAGTATCTCACCTGAAGCTCTGCAAATCCACTTAGGGTGATTTCTTGTTCTGTTTTTAGGGACATGGCAGATACAGCAGCAAAAGCTCCCCATGTGTTTGAATTCATCATCATTTTGCTGTAATATTTCAACAAACAGCGCTGCTGGCTCCCTCTTAATCGCGCAGGTCAGCCTGTTTCTGTGGGAATCACAATGAACACAGTGTATTTAAATATTTATTGGGCAATGAAGATGGACATGCAATTAACAATTTATGGACAGCATGAGACTGGAGGTGGGAGTTCACAGTGTGATCGCCCAATTCCTTAAAATGCATTGCTCCTCCAGTCGCCTTCAGGCAGGATGGAGCTTTATGAAAATCACATCCTTGAACTGCTGAAAGTAATGAAAGACAAAGAAGAAATGACACTGCAGGATTAATGCCTGTTTACTTTGGGTCCAGTGCCAGCAAAATAGAAAAAGTTAGCTGCTGAAGGGCAGAGAGAGCACACAAAGATGCACGCACACTTACACTGGCACACACACATTCACAAGTGCGCACACACACTCACACACACACACACTGACATGCACACACTCACACACACACATTCACACGCACACACACATTCACACGCACACACACACATTCACACACACACACATTCACAAGTGCGCACACACACTCACACACACACATTCACATGCACACTCACACACGCACACTCACACATTCACATGCACACTCACACACACACACACTGACATGCACACACACACATCCACACGCACACCCACACACTCACATTCACATGCACACTCACACATGCACACACAAATTCACACTCGCGCACACACACACACACATAGAAACACACACACATGCACATTCACACAAGGACTGCATCATGAGTTAGTCTTCCAGGAAATACAATTACAGCTTATTAAAAATTGTAAAATATAAACTTCAATATTAGTAACTCAATAAGAATGGAATAATGGAAAATATTCCACTATATGTTTATGAGGAGTGCAGATTTGCTTGAATTAGTATATTATGAATGCATACATAGGTAGTAACTGATGGTTCAACCGAAAATGTAACATAATCATAATGACTAGGAAGGCAAAAGGTTAAATGACTTAATACATCCATCTATCGCCTGCATTAAACAGTTTTCCAGCCACTGTCATGGCAATCTGGCACCTTGCCGAGGAAACATGGGATGCAGGGAGGTTTTTATTATAATTACACTTCAGAGGACGGCATGCTGGGACAGTGGCTGGTTGGGGATTCCAGGAGTTTGCTGGTCCTCTGTGGTTTTACTCTCACAGTCCAAAGACATGCCAGCAGGCTAACTGGTGTCTCTAAATTGCACATAGTGTGTGTATTTATAGGGTCCAGGCCCTCCCACAACCCTGACCAGGAGGATGGATAATTAATAACTATTAACTCCTAACTTTAATAATGAATGGAAAAATGACCAATATAACAAATTTTCCAGACTGCAAATGTTGCCCCTTTGCAGCCATGCCATAAGAATTAATGAACATGTTACAGGGTACATCTTCATATCTAGTTCCTGGCCAGTCTAACATCAGCCCGAGTTGTGTTCCAGTCAACTTACATCAATGATGTTTGATTGGGCTATTATATGTAGTATTCTTCAATAGCCAAACAAATGCATTAGGGGCGCATACATGTAAAAAAGCCACGTGTCACACTGCTATTCGTTAATTTGTGTGCCTCTGGCCCAAGTACAAAAGTCTTCAGCTTCAATTTGAGTTTAATCTATCACTGTTTCCAGGGCCTTAAAACACCAAGCATTCTAATTAAGCAGTAAAATGATAATAGTCATTGTACACTGAACTCTTATTTTAAAAAGTTTTGCGTAATACAAAAACCCTCTGGCAGTAAGATTATATGCTACAAAGATGTTAGTAATATTAATTACTTCTAGCACAATGCTACAGTATAAATGTGTATGGATGTCTTCTTCCCAGCAGATTTGCTGTATTAGACTCTTTGAATATAGCCTGACGTTGCAGGCTGGTATCTGAATGTGTCTGAGCAGATCTGTCTGTTGTTGGCTGTGTATGTGTGCCCATATGCTGCCTTGCTCCACAGTGTACTGACAGCCAGCCAGGGATTGCTGCCTTTGACATCAGCTTGCTTTTAAATTAAGCATTCCAATTAGCGCCGCCAGTAGCTGCACCTCCAACAAGAACCTGCTGAACTGCGCCATATGTAGTCATGAATATTCATACCATAAAACAGACAAGTCTCGCACCCCCCAGCTCGCTAATCTGTTATTGTGTAAGTTCCCCCATCCCCCTTTTTATTAAAGACTAGTATAAGCAACACAAGTGATGGAAATGGGAACAAATGAGAACTAATGGGATAAAGATCTCTCTCTTTTGATGTAGGGAAAAAAGGAAACAGGCACTAGGCATTCAGTCGTATACCTCATTAATACCGCAGATATTTTTGACAGATTCAGTAAAACAAACTTGATACGAGACCACCGACATTTGAACTCATCCTCATTCTGTCCCCTGAGGCATAAACAAGTCGTTCGAAACCCGTTGCCCCATGATAAGTGCACACCTTGACCTCCTAGCTAGCCACACTCCCGTGCCCACCGCCTGTACTCAAACGTCTCCCTCGTGTCAGCGTGGCAGACCATTCGGATATCATGCGGCCCCTGATAGATCGCCAGCTGTCTGGCCAGACCCTGCCGTGCAAATGAGCTCTGCACAACTATAGTTTTAAATGCACTTCTTTTCACTTGGGTGCACATACAGCACTCAGCTGGGAGGGATGCCAGGCCTTTGCAACTCACCTCAAAAGAAGGCTGCTGCCTGACGCATCTATGGTCCTGCATGGGGCTCGAGATATAAACAATATATCAACTTATTGAAACAATAGGATGGGGCGGCGGCAGTTTGAGAATTCAGTGGTTTTCTAAATCACAGATGACCTCAGTAACACGTCACAGTCAGTCTGCATGAGTAACTCTATATCTGGTATGGAGCTGAGTAACACAGGGACACTCCACGGAATAGTACTGTCACCATTTGTGCTTTTGCATTACACAATAGATTTAGAAGTCCTCTGATGAATCTACAGCCACAGGACGTATCAGCGAAGCAAGAGGAGAGGAGTACGGCGATTTTTCTGATGGGCATCAGAAAAACTACCTGCAGCTCAATATCAGAATGGAAAAGAGCCTTCAGCCCGAGCCAAGAGCTGCCGACTGTTATTCCCATTCAAGGAAAGCGTTATGTCGGGACATGACGGAGGAACCCACGTAATGGCTCTGATAAGACAGGGTTCTATTGACAAAGCCAAGCACAAAGGGAGAAACAAAAAACAAGGGGCCACGAGGGGTCAAAACTAAACTAAGGCAGGGAGCTGTCACAACCTGTAACACCCTGCTCATCCTGACTCTCCTATCTTTCCCATGGCATGGCTCTAAACAAGCCATGCCTGGTGCTCATTTGTCTTACCTCTTGTTCCTACCCTCATGGTAGCTATTCACAGCTGCCTCTTGTTTGCCCCTTCGTTAGTTTAGTATTTAAGTGCTTCCCAGTCCTGTGCTCCCCAGGTCTGTCATTGTTATCGGGTAGTGTCTGTTATCCAGTGTTGTGCTTTAATGAAGTCCCCTGCATGGATTTTGCCTGCACTATAGCCTGCCTGCGGGTCATGCCTTCACTTTAGGTTGTGACAGGAGCGACACCAGGAACAACAAAACCAAGGGTAGGGAGGACCGCAGAAAACTGCAATAACTAACATGAGGCAACTGTAACTAAGA
This sequence comes from Petrocephalus schoutedeni, assembly GCA_026780765.1. Lineage (NCBI taxonomy): Eukaryota > Metazoa > Chordata > Actinopteri > Osteoglossiformes > Mormyridae > Petrocephalus > Petrocephalus schoutedeni. Next base: position 566,398 of record JAODKL010000115.1, read on the forward strand.
ATTACACAGCAACACATGGAAACAGCCACAATGAACCACCGAGGAACAGAGCAAGAACAGGCACTTAAATACACAACTAACGGTAACACTCTCTATGAAGCCCATATTCATAAACCCTAATAATTCTTCTTATAATTCATTGTAACACGTTCATAAATTATTATAAACATGGCTATAATAATTTCTAAAAGGTATAACACATTATAGTCATGTATATTATGCATTATGAACGCTCTAAGAAGCTCTCATTTATAATGCACTATAGATACCTTTATAATGCAGTACCAAGTATCCTTAATGCTTATACTGGCCATTATAATGCATTATTTAGGTATCTATAGTGCGTTATAGATGAACACTTCATAAAGCATTCGTACTGCATAACACACATGGATAAAATGTGTTATACCTTTTGATAAATATTTACAGCCATATTTATAATGCTTTATGAGTGCATTATTATTTATTGTGAATGTGTATATAAGTGGGCGGCAGGGTGGTGCGGTGGGTAACACTGTCGCCTCACACCTCTGGGACCGGGGTTCGAATCCTGCCCAGTTCCATGTGTGTGGAGTTTGCATGTTCTCCC
>JAODKL010000115.1:567086-580595 GCA_026780765.1 Petrocephalus schoutedeni
CCCCCCCCCCTCCCCCCCCCATCAGAGACATCTGAGAGCATGTACGTGCCAGGCAGGAGCAGGAGGTGTGATTTACCTGTGGAGAGAGCCCCCCAGAGCCCCACTGGCATGGCAGGACGCGGCATGCCTCTGCTTATCAGGCCCCCTCTGCCTTATATAACCTGTGACGATTAATCTGCCTTGTTTTTCTCAAGTGCCCTCCTCCACCCCACAAACTCATCTAGCAGACACAACTTCCAAGGCTGACTTCAGATGCACCACGAAGCCAGAATGCTGGTAAATGACAGAAGGTTTACGTAAGGGCCTATGCCATTGATTGGTGTAACTGCACGGGGGGAGCATGCTTCTAATAAACAGAAGCCGACTCCCTTACAGTATAATACTCCCAGAAAACCTTACTGTAAAGCAGTAGTTCCCCTGCTGGGAACTACAGATTCTCTGTGGACACTTGTGTGCCCCCCACCCTCCTGCTGGATGTTACATTTTAGCGTCCGCAGGGTCCCAGTGGTGTCCGGCCTCCCGCCTCGCCTTCTCGTGGTTTCGTCACCAGCTCCGGTGTTTCGCTGTTTGCCTTATTCTGGTTAAATCTTAAAAGCATCCTAAGCTCATAAATGTTGCAGTTCCTCACTTTATACATCTGTCTATATGTCCTTGTGAGCTTCCTGGCCTCAGACGCGCATAGGCACACACACACGGATAAGCAGCCGCCAGCCTGAGCTCGCGTACCCACGCAGACTGACAGGCAAACTCCGTCTTAAGTAGCAAACAGCAATGAAATGCGACTCAACACTGAGCCCGTGTCTTCGGGGCATGATTTTCCTTCGCAGTCAGGATGGGGCAGGGGGACTTTCTTCTTCTCAGCTTCAGACCTTACACAGGCCCCTGGTAATCCCCGTACACGTTTGGAGACTCAGTCTGAAGACTGTCAGGCAGTAAGTGAATTCACTTAAAAAAAAGCACTTACACATGCAGCCGCTGCCAAAACCCCAGGGGCAATTCTCATCTTACATTGTGTGAGCAAGAATCTAATTGGGGCCGTTTCGGTGGAAATTACAAACGTATCCAGTGTGTCCCACCTGATCCCACCCACAAATCTGTTTAAATAATTCCTGGAAGCGTGTTGCTTCGGGTTTATGCCTCGCTGTGTTACTATATTTGTTTGCAACACCTTCAGAGAAATTCTGACGCGAGTTGGATCCTGGTGTCCTACTCGATGCATTTATGAAAAGCAAGGAGAGGGGAGGAGGGATGGGAGACAAAGAGGAGGCCGGTGGGGGGGGGGGGGGGAAGGGAAAGACTCAGGGTAACCGTGATGCTCTCAGGAATGGGATTCATCCACTTTCTCGCTTGTCTGTCGCTTAGCAACAATCATATAGGACAGAGCAACTTAGCACACTTCCAAAGATATGCTTATTACTTGCATTCTGGTACTCAGCATAACTCCTACAGGGAGTTCATTGTACTACATTTACACTTCTTTGGAGCATACCGGATGTGTGATCTCGTCCCTCCTTGACCGGTAGCCTCCATCTGCATTGCATCTGTCTGCAAGCTGTTTGATCTCCCAGCTGCCACCAAGATTCGACTCTGCGGGGCTGGGTCTTGTTTATTTGGGTTCTGCCTTCCTCTCTTCACCCCAAAGGCCACCCCCACTGGGCCACATCCATGCTTCAGGTCCATGGCCAACCCTCCCCTGACCAGGTTGGTTCCGCACCACCCTCCTCCCCCGCCCAGCAGGGGGCGCTGTGCACGGTGGTCTGCCAAGACCTCCGTGTGCGCACTACTTTGAAGCGTGGGCCAAAAGAATGCAGGCCAACAGGGGTGTCCCATTTTATCTTCTGATGTCAATCCCGCCTTGATGGCAGGTGATACTCCTCCAAGGCTCTTCGAGACTCCCGGAGCAGCTGGAGATGCTCCCGAGGCTCCGGTTCCACCCGGAGGGCTACCCCTGAGTTTTATTCCAGCATCACATCTCTCTTCATTCTGGCCTCGGCCACTAAATGGATCCCAGATGCCCGCGGCGATTCCACCATAATCGGATCTTCCATATGCGCTGAAAGAGGAGTAATGACATAATGCTGGGCCTTTATAAATAACCAGGGCCACTCTAGGCCTTTGTAAATCACGGAGCCGACCCAGCCGAGCAGACAGGACTGCTCACGGAAAACACGGGGTTGGGGTGGGGAGGGCAGGGCCTAAGGTATTGACATCACAACGGCAAATGGGTATCAGGGGTGATGTCGTGGTAGTAGAGGTGGATTGGTGGAACCCAGGAAAGCACCTCGCTTTTGGGGGGGCAGGCTGTTCATGTCTGATCGCTGAGGGACAGGGGGGGACTTGGGGGTGTGCAAATGGCAGGTAGCACACCTGCTCGCCTGGGGCCGGCCACAGTAAGCCCAGCAAGGCCGATTTGGGCATTGTTGTTAGAACAGTTTGTCCTGTGATGTCACTGAGATAGCCGGTTGGTATTCACCATCAAACTCCCCCCCCCCCAGACACAGATACACTAGCATGCTTGCACCCATCTCCTGTAAACCCTAAGCCCCCCTCGTGCTGTCTCGGGGTGTTTCACTTCACTTCCCTTTCTCGCATCAAGAACTTCGCCATTGCATTGATAGACTTCTAACAGCTCCTATACTTTCCAGCACATGTGGATAAAACCATCTAAGTTGGGGGGGGGGGGGGCATTACTCTCAAAAAAAGCTGCTAGTAGTACTTTTGATAACCTTTAAAACAATGACTATAGATGGGACATTGTTCTAAACCGATGTTGTCTTGGTGCCCCCCGCTGGTTACAGGATGATGGCGCTGACCATGAGACGTGCTAATGCTTTGGTTAGCTATGAATTACATGTAAACACCACCGTGGTCAGAAGAGCTCTGACCTCAGCACAATACATCTTTAGGATATGCTGGAACTCCTGACCTCACTGATGCTAAAAACAGGCTATGGAGCTCAAAACTGCCTTCAGAAATGAATAGAAGGCCTTCCATGGTGTCCTGAAGCTATCGCAGAAGCAGAGATGGAATGTTAAATTGTATATGTAACTACAGATGTGCAGAGGCTTTTGATTGGATAGGGTGTCAGTTTTAAAATTGGAGTTGCCATTGACCTGGGAATTCATTGTTTTGTGTGATGCTTACCTGGTAGGGTCCTCTGGTTTGTCTGAGCGCTCACCTGAGGTGTGCCGACTGCCCCAGCACACTTGGGCTCTCGGCCCAACCACTGGCCGTCTGAAGGCCACGCCCCTATGCTGGTGAACTATAGGCTGGAGGCATGCTGGGATAGGGGAGGGGGCAGACTCCCCGGAGGCTGGCCAGAGTGTCTGTTGTCCAGAGATGGCTGATCCTTTACAGAGCTCGACTTCCTGACCTAGGCTGGCTCACAGTGAAGGTCCTGCCATGCAGATCTATAAAAATGCCAAAAAGTGCTGAGTTACACTTGGTTGCGTATGCTTACGGTTAGGGCTGGGTTTGGGTTAAGGGTGTCATAGTCAGTATTAGGGTTTTGGCCATAGAAATAAATGGAGAGTCCCCACAATGAGAGGAATAGGGTGTGTGACTGGGTCCAGATTTCAGCTTGAGTGCTCTTGGCTGTGAGTGTGGGCCTGTGTGTTTGGTGAGCGTGGGTGTGTGTGTGCATGTGTGTGCGTTTGAGAAAGCTGCCTGGGTGGGTGTGTGTGTGCAGATACTATATAAACATGGGATGGCTAGAGTCTCACTTTGGTAATGCGGTTGGGGGGGGGGGGGTGGCTGGGGTCACTGGAGTTCACTAATAAATGCGGTTTCTGAGCAAACAGAACTAACCCTTGGCGATGGAGCAGGCCTGCAGGTTCTCGAGTTTTCTGTGTGTGTCTCTCGTCCTCTCACGAAGGCGATGTGTAAGTCATGTTGTCAGGCCTTCTTCACGGCCCAGTGACCATAAATTAAGGTGGGTGGGTGGGGCTAACTGATAGGAGAGGCACCCATTAACCCCCCACCCCCCCGGAGTTCCTCACTTACTGCATCCATCAACCCCGACACATGGGGAATTTTCACCTCCTAACTCATGTCAGAAGCATTGTGTGTTTCGTGTGTCTGAAGGGATCCATCTTTCAGTGCTTTTCTCTGTGGTGTGCATGTGCATGCATGTGTGTGTGAACGTGTGTGTGTGTGTGTGTGTGTGCATGCACTGGCGTGTGAGAGTGCATCTGCCATCGCTTTATCCCACCAGCTCGTGCTGAAGGGTCTGTCCGGAGCGGGATTGTGCTGTGGGCGGCCCGAACCGCAAGGCCTTAACACCAGAGTCTCGCTCCCGTTCATTTCTGAAAAAGTGAAAAGTACAGAGGGTTTTGTTTCCTGCTTCCCCCAAAAGCAGAAAGCAACACATTGAACCAAAGCAGGTACAGTACAGGGAGCCGGTTGGGGGGGGGCACAGCTGTGTGGCCTTCCCTCTGCTCTACTCCCACCCCACATCCGCTCTGCTTCCACTCCAGTGCTGCTGGATCGCTCCCTCAACACAAGAACCGGGCCCAGTCATGGGTCATGTCCCATGGGGGTACCGCCGACGGCCTGCCCATCTCCCTAGCGTGGCTGACCTGCGTGCCAGTTTGTTGTGGTGATGGTGGACGTGAGCGGACCCAAGGACGTGTCCGTACACATACGCACAGATACACACATGCACACCTCTTTGCTCGCCTTTTGCCAGGTCACTCCTTCAGCGCCCCCCTTCGTGATAAGCCTCGCACATCTGCTCCCCGAACACCGAATGTGCACAGAAATACCCCGTCCCGCCTGGAGGTGATTCTGAGTGTGGTGCGTGCCCCCGGCGCCCAGGTTAAATAGATTATCCCCCCTCCCCTAACTTGATTTGCCTGCATACATGTGGCCATCAGACTGACAGTCACCAATTATGTGCCATTAATTCCTGGCGTGACATAAACAGACCCTATCTGACCCTATCTCTCTTCTGTCTTCTTATAGCTATGCTTGCAGTAATATCTAATAACCATGACAAACCTCGGTAAGATGCTGGGGGGTGTCAGTCAGGTGACTCATTCACCTGTGCCAAATGATCATATCAAGCCGGCTTCTGCTCTTCCTCGCTACTCTCCTGACCCAGGGTACCAATCCCACACCCTGCCGTAGCCCTTTCCGTGATTCCATGCACATTCCCCCCAAAATGGCCGCCTTTCATTCCTGTTCATCTGCAGATCTCATTAAACCTCTCTCCACCCCTGTCGGGATGTACACTAAATGGTATTTTTAAATTGTTTTTTTTCCAAGCTCTTCTCTTCAGCCGCCTCCTGAAAAGTGTCTCCATCTATAGAAGCCGCGATGAGTCTGAAATCTGGCTGGAAACTCAGCTTTGCGAAACCAGGACCGCGAGCTGGACTCATCTCACTTTCAGAGCCTAAAGCTCTGGCCAATCACAAGACAGTTTGATGAGCTGGTCATGTGACCCACACCAGTGTATATATACTGGGGTTATAGTAGTGGAGATTCCTGTGCAGGATTTCAGCAGCAAGCCAATCACAGGCAGTAAATAAGCAACTCACCATCCAGGTCTCCTCCAGTTAAAGTGACTACAGACAGCAGTCTGTAGCTGAGTCTGGTAAAAAAACAGCAGATTCCTCTAACCACAAAAAATGTAAAAACTTTGGGGGATAGGGGTGTTGACTGATTTAACAGGTATACGTGTTGTGTCAAGAATCAGGTGACTGGGGAGTGATATTTAAAGGGGGGGAAAGGGGCCGTTAGAGACGGCACCTCTAATGAGGAGCAGGCGGCCGGGACCTGAGCATTAGCACTAAACTGAACACTCCTCCCTGGGATCAAACTGACTCCGAATTCACTGAAATTCCGAAGCCGTCCGAGAACGCCAAGCGGTCTCCTCCCAATCTCTCGAGAGCGGCATTGACATTCCTGGAGTAAAACACTGGCTGACCGGACCATTGCTGGGAATCAGCAGAGCGACGGGTTGCAAACCCAACAGAACTCAGATGGTTGGAAAATATTTTTCGAAGAAAAACAAATAAAATTAGCGCCTGCTATGCGGTGGGATTCCTGAGCTGAGCAAGTTCCGCTTTCCTGCAGAAATGAGTCCTGTTCCATATAATAACACACAAGGGTCCTTCTGGGTACTTTTTTTCTCTTTAAAAAGATCCATGTGTCATTTTCTCTGAATAGGTGACTGTTACTCTGTCTCCTTGCCATCCTGCCAGGTATGGGAGCAACCGAGGTATTGTGTGTGAAAAGACAGGTGAAATACACAGTGAAAAACCCTCATTTTCAAAGGTTTTCCGCTATTACCATGTTATTAAAGGTGGCCCCATATTAAACTACGTATTACAGTTTGCGTGATGTGTGATAGAGAGGAGGAAATAAGGTCAGAGGTTAGGCTCCTGAGTGAAGACCCGCCTGCCTTATTAGAGGGCATCTCATCACAAGGTCCCATCCGCTGGTCTGCACCTGGTGCATTCTGGGAGCGCACCCACCCAGACTGGGGACTTTGCTGGTGAATGGCTTCCTCCTTTGCGTTCCAGACAGATTTGCCATAAAGTGCGTAGTAAACAAAGGCACACTGAGTCCTGCTTCTTGTTACTTCCCTTTGGTAGTAAATCAAAGTCAACTCTGCTTTTTGGTTCTTTTTTGTGACAGATGCTTATAGACAGGAAAACAGCTGGCTAACAAAGACACTGGCTTTGACAGGCCGCTTCACTGCGGGACTTTGGAGGCTGGATCATAAAGGAGAAGATCCACCCCCCACCCAGTCTCATTAACTGGACATCATGCAAGCATGCCTCACCTTAACCGGGTTTAGTCTACATTTAAAAAGTGTGTGTTTAACAGTCCATGTGGCATTTCAGCATCTTGCACTCAAGTAAAGCTGGCAAACGCATGAACCTCCCCAAAGCATACCCTCCCCCCAACAAAAACACATTTGACCGCATTTGCTACGACTATCCTACACCCCACTCCTATCTACCCTCTGCCGTATCTGACCCCCAGCATTCCCTGCCCCCCTCCCCCCCCACACCCTACCCAGTGATCTCCAGCCCCCAACCTCCCGAGTAACTCGCATTACTCTAGCTCTGCGTTCTCCCTGCCCCTGTAAACATTATGCGAATTCCCCAGATTTTCTCCTTATCTGACACACGCCGGGCGCTTTGTGGCCGCTGGATGCTGATTGTTTACGGTCATTCAGAACTCGATAGGATCGGCCATTACGCTGCCCTAAAATGGCCCTGCCCCGTGTTTTGTTGCACCCGCATTCACAGCCAAACGCAGGTTCATGCTCGGTGAGGACTCAACTGAAACTTTTTTTCCCTGCGCTGGGTGACGGCGGTCCTGTTTCATTTTTATCGGTTCCCACGCTGTTTAAGCATCTTACTCAGTCACAGGCGGAGGGCAAGGACTCGGTTAGCAGGTTCCAGGATGACAAAAGCAGACTCATGTCTGCACTTAGGGCAAATAGGCAAACAGTATCTCTTTATGAGCCTGCGATCTGGGCCCTGCCCCATGCACTTTTATAACAGCTTGAGGTTGTTTTTTTTTTTTTTTAATGTGCGGGATTCTTACACGAACCACGGTCGTTAACGGTAACGGGCCTGTTAGTGCCTGTGCGTGTGTGTGTGTCTGACAGCTCCACCTTGAAAATGAAAAACAAATGAATTAAAGCTGATCGTTAGGCACCTGTTTATTAAACACGTCTGACACGTGTTTATTAAAATCCAGCAAGAAAAGGCCTCCTTCTCTAGGGTTTTTCTTGCTTTTTCAGACCTTTCCGTCTTCCTTTCATGTCCCTGGGGATGTTTACTGTACGTTTTCCCAGCGTGTGCCGCGGAGAAGCCAGTCCCTTAACTGCTCAGCTCACAGACGGGGCTGCATGAAGCCAGACCCTGCACCTCTCTCTGAAGCCTGTCTGCATGGGGGGGGCACTCTCCTGCCCGTGCATGTAGGCTGGTCTCGCTTAGTTTCAGTACAGGAATGTATTATTGAGAAAGGGCTTTACAGTGGCCCCTCCTATCCCGGGTCATGTGACTCCCCCCAACCCCCCAGCCCACAAAGTGTGAAATGCTGACAAAGACACTTGGCAGGCTGTTGCTATTTCTTGTTTTTATTTTTTTTTTGCCTGTGGAAAGATTAGATATAAAGCTGTAATATGCCGAGGAAGGGAGTGGGCGGACATTTGGGGTCAGACCGAAACATGGCAGGTTCATGGATTGGAGGGCATCACCTAAAAGTTCACCCCGTCCTGGAAAACAGGCCCCGTCTTTCTCTACAACCGGCAGCATTTGATTTCCTTCAAAGTCTGAGGCATGCAGCTGCTTCCAAAGCCCACTAATTCACAGCATTTCACTCCTTTTGCAGAACATGATGGTGGTGGGGGGGAGCAATAGAGTGTGTTTGTGGTCAGCCTCTGGGTAGACCCCCCCCCCCACCCCCATCCACGAATTGGCCCCCCACATCCCCACACGACCCTCTACACAGCTCCGGAAGGCTGAACCGAAATCAGCTTTCCTCTAAGCTCTTCCAGTCAGGAAACAGGGACTCGTCCATTACCAGCTACAGGTCCTGATCCAAACGAGATCACTCTGGAATACAGGAAGCAGGAACACAAAAGCTGGCATCAACAATCGCGGAGGAATGGGTGGGAATGATAAGACAAGTTATGGACATCAGCAAACTCCTCTCTGCGCCACTCAAGGATTAAGCTACCCACAAGGTTATGCGTTTTAATTCACAGCCTTGTCTGTACATTCCTCTCCATTCCTGAAGAAGTCTGTATGTGATGGACTAGCAGAATGAGACTTAAAGCTCAAAGCTGAAACTTTCATGAAGAAACCATGAATTGGTGTTTGGGATGTGTGATGGTGTGCTGGGTGTGTGGGTTACAGAGTGTGTGTGAGTTTGGGACGGTATAAGGGTTACAGAGTGTGTGGGAGTTTGGGACAGTGTGTGGGTCACAGAGTGTGTGTGAGTTTGGGGCAGTGTGTGGGTTACAGAGTGTGTGTGAGTTTGGGACAGTGTGTGGGTTACAGAGTGTGTTGGAGTTTGGGACGGTGTCCAGGATTACAGAGTGTGTGTGACTTTGGGACGGTGTGTGGGTTACAGAGTGTGTGGGAGTTTGGGACGGTGTGCAGGGTTACAGAGGGTGTGTGAGTTTGGGACGGTGTGCAGGGTTACAGAGTGTGTGTGACTTTGGGACGGTGTGTGGGTTACAGAGTGTGTGGGAGTTTGGGGCAGTGTGTGTGTTACAGAGTGTGTGGGCGTTTGGGACGGTGTGTGGGTTACAGAGTGTGTGGGAGTTTGGGGCAGTGTGTGGGTTACAGAGTGTGTGGGAGTTTGGGACAGAGTGTGGGTTACAGAGTGTGTGGGAGTTTGGGTTACAGATGGTACTTTCACAGCAAAGTTCCGCAACTTGGTTCCAGGTTCAACGTTTCTGGTCTTGACCAGGAACTTTTGTAAAACTTTGTTTTGCATTTCCAGTCTCAATCATCGAGCTCCACAACCCTGTTTTGCATATTATATACAGCTCATTTGCATTGACCATTTATGGTTATTTGTGGGTGGCAGCTGGGCAGGATCTCAGGCTTGTGCACGTACGCACATTTACAATCATTCCGACATTTTCAAGGTTTAACGTGCGTACACCAGGCGTGATAAACCATGATAAAAAACAATATTTTTCTTTTCATGTGTATGCATTTCTTCACACTGAAATTTATACAAAGTTTCACAAATGAGGCGCCTGGTTCAAGAAAAAAAATTCTTGTTCCTGGGAAAAGCTCCTGCCATGTGAACGTGCCCGGAGTGGGTGTGCGTATCCACTGTCTTTCTCCCTCCAGGCTTTAGGGTGAGCCAGAAAAAGGCTTTTCTGCACCGCTACACTCATCTTCCTAGGAGAACACGGTGAACAGAAAAAAGAACAGCTGTGCAGTAACAGTCAGTCTCACCCCACCCCTGCTGTAATACACACACAGACATAAATCCGTATCCCACTAATAATGCTGAGTTGCTGTTGTGGGTCGGTGATTTATTCAAAACTTGGAAAACTTTATTTGAGAGCTCAGTTACATTTTGCTCTGACATCACTCCCCGTGCTGAAAGTTCCTACTTGGGGTAAAACGAAGCAGCCGTCTCCAAAAGCAGCCCCACCGTAGGGGATTGAATGAGATCATTAGTGGGGCGAACGAAACTGTGAGGACAGACCAACGGACGGGTGCCTCATGGCCGGAGGGCGGCTGGCGCTGCAGTGTGTTTGGTGTTGTGGATTGGCAGGCGGGATAGGGTCCTGAGGAGGGGGGAGATTGGGCACAGGCAGGACAGCGGGGTGGAGGCTGGGTGACAGCCAGGTGATGTGTGTGTGTGGATGTAGGGTCACCCAGTGTCATCTGGGACTCAAGTGCTAAATACACACTGCCAGGAGAGGGATGGGGCGGGGGTCTGCTCTGCTGCATCACCGAGCAACAGCAATGCTCTGTTATCAGTACTGAGCTGCTGGGCCTGCTCTTCATCTCATCCTCTCGCCATAGGATGACAAATGTCAAACACGCTCACGCCATGGGGCAGCACGGCTCAGAGATCACGGAGTCCGGGGGACCTTCACATGGGGGTGGGGTGGGCAGGGCATCCTCCTGACATCTACCTGCTTATCTGCCATCTCTTCGCACCCGTGGCCCTGAATAGCTTGTTGCCGCAGGCTGATTAGGACCACTCGATGGATGATATGGTTGGGGGTGGCATGGAGAGGACGCAGGTGAGGGCAGACACTGATTCCTGACGCCTGTTTGGATGTCGACAAGCGATGGGTGGTCTGTGTGCCTGAGAGGCTGTCCTCTGGGGGTGTCTGTATAGGAAGGACGTCGTTATGGACAGTATTTGTGATTCCATTCTAGTTATGTAATTACCTGCATCAGCTCTACTAAGGACCACCCGGGAATGATTTTGCGTAAAGTACATGATTTCTGTATTATGTGTTTATGTCAGTGTTGTGCTCTGTGTCTGTGCTGTGTCTGTACCCTGTGTTCTGTATCTGTACTCTGTGCTGCGTCAGTACTCTATGTTTGTGTCCATCTGTGCTCTGTTTCTACACTAAGCCTGATCTCTGTGTTTGTGTCAGTGCTGTGCTCTGTGTCTATACTCTGTGTTTGTGTCAGTCTGTGCGCTGTGTCTGTGTTCTGTCAGTACTCTGTTTTAGTTTCAGTTTGTGCTCCATGTCTGTGCTCCGTGTCTGTGCTCTGTGTCTGGGCTGTGTCTGTACCCTGTGTCCCTGATGCTGATAGTGAGGGATATCCACACAGGTGATTCGCTGATGAGAACCGTGTTCGTTCGTGTTCCAGCTCTGGTCCCTGGGCCACTGGAAGGGCTGAAGCCCCCTGCACCCCCGTCAGAGCCTCTTGATCCTTCCCCAAGCTTTTGACTGCTGGAATATGGAACAGCCCACATGTCAGGGCTAGCTATGTAGCATCCCCCCCCCCCCCCACTGCGCTCCACAGACAGCCTGCCTGCTCATCATACCCCTTTCCAGCAGCCTCCAGGTCTTTCATCAGCTTTTTGGCCATGAGGAAAATTCCCAGCATCCCCCGCTGTCCGTGTCTCTCATCGCTGGGCCCCCTGTGGGACTTTTAGGCGAGATGATAGACAAATAGAGGCATTACGGTCCAGCGGGAGTGTGAGTTTGGGCCAAAGTAATGTGGGGTGTGAGCACACGGGCAGGGGATGTTTTACAATGGTCTGAGGCTGCAGGGGAGGGGGGGTTTCGGGGCACTGTGGGCATGTGAGTACCGGTCGGGTCGGAACCGGAGCGGATACGATCCCTGCCTCCACACTTCTGTAAGCTCTGGCAATAAAGCAGAGAAAGGTGGAGTGATGTAACACCCTACCCCCCCCCCCTACTCGCTGATCTCAGAACAGCAGCATGGGCAGCGAGAGATGCACAGATGGACAACAGGGGAGGGGGGGGGGCAGCGGCAAGCAATTAGCAACCAGCTACACAGCTCATAAATTTATCAATGAATTGTGCAGGGAACTCTGATTTCCCATAAGAAGGCAGGGTCATTAGAGGGCTAATGTTTCCATAATAGCAGGGATGGCGCTCGCATCACGTCCCCGACGGCGCACTAGGCGCGGGGGCCCTGAATGGTCACCGGGGGGCTGAATTTGGACCGTGGATCTGGCAGTTGCTGAGAGTCTGGAAGCCACACGCGCACACACTCACGCACACGAGTATGCTTGTGTCAGAAGCCTGTTAGACTCCCACCAGTAGTGGGTCTGGAAGCTTCTTTAATCCACCACACTGCATTAGGTGTGAGAGGGGCAGCTTTTCCCGAAAGCTGAATCCCGAGGCTTGTTGGTCTTTCCTCACGACCGGCTGCCGGTCCCCTTTGATAGCACCACTCGCCATCACCAGGGGGCACTGTAGAGTAATGGCCTTAAAGTGTCCAGCCATGAATGTAAAGGGGGCAGGGCTGTCCATGCCCACATCCTCCCACGAAACATGTCACTTTGCATCTCCAGAAACAGACGCGGGGTGAGAGGAGCTCTGTCAAAGGATGGTGGGTGCCCTGGCAGGGGGGGGGCACTCGGCCTGTCTCGTGTCCTGTGCCAGGCTGGAATCGGTACCAGGTCCTCCACTCTCACACTGTCACTTCGGGAAGCAAGAAGACGCATCCGGCGGATGTGGCTGAGGGACCAGCTCTTGGGAAAATGGCTGGTGGGGGATGCCGAAACCCACACGGGCTGGGTAATAATTTACGGAATGAAATCTGTTTTTTTCTTTTCATTCATACTGAGCCCGAAGAGAGCTTTCTGGGTCAATGCATCTCGTTTCACAAATACAATGCTTATGGGGTTCAGCAGTGGGGCTGGAAATGGTTTCCATGTAAGGCCCGATACTTCGAATCCAAGTCAAGGATATTAAAAATGCATCACATATGTGCATGAAACTAAAGAAAAGTGTGTTTGTCTCACCCACCCTGAGAGAGAGTGGGAGAATGAGGGTGGGGTGTCTCACCCCTCCCTATATTTTTGGTTGTTCTGGTCTCTCCTGCCATACTGCTGCACTTCCAGCGATCCCAGATATTTTTTTAATCCTGTCTTCATCCCATGCTGGCTTGGGAAAAGGCAGCGGTTTCATTTCCAGCAGAGAGTCACGATTATCCCGTCCTGCACTGTGAATCCCACCCGGGGCGTGATGGCCAGGGGGCTTGGCCCGCTATGCATCAGACGGGGGGGGGGTTAGCGACCATGCTGGCGTCTGGAGAGATGCACTGTTGTCAGACAAGGATAGACGTGCCGGGCAAAGGGCATTAGCTTAGCAAAGGTGACCCACACAGGAAGTGAGGCACATACATGTGCGGCGAAACGGATTCATAATTACAGGGTCCTACCAAGCGCTTCGTAATTATTATATTCCTAATAAAACCCCAGCAATTAAAGCCAAATTAAATCAGCCAAGACAACATAAATGAGTGCCCCTGAATGTCTGAATACTTGGTCACCTCCCCCGTATGTTTCTGTCCACTA
>JAODKL010000115.1:605969-634907 GCA_026780765.1 Petrocephalus schoutedeni
TGTGTTTCCACGGAATAAACCCCTGTTACCTCAACCGCCTGCAGTATGGGTCGTCGATCCCGCGCCAGACGTGACACACATCTTTTCTGTTGAGTCAAAGTCATTTCCGTAGCTGTTTCCATCAATAATGCTGATTTAAAAATTTTATGGGGATGCAAAAGAAAACAGTCAGGGACGTAGGTTGCATGTTAACACTGTGGGGGGAGGGGTCAGGTTTGCGTCATGAAAATGCTGTGAAACCATGAAAACAGGTGAAATGATTATTAGTTTACGGACACTAAGCTGGTAAGCTTTATGGCGTAGTTTAAAGCGATGCATTCTGGTCATTTCTGATTGGCCAACAACTGAAGAAAAACAGAACGCATCGCTTTAAGCCAGCGGTGTAAGTAGCTGCAAGAAGTCGAACGCGTCCAACATTAGTCTGTATGTGGTTTTTGTACTAACCATGATCTTATATTAAATATAACATTGGGGGATATTCCCTTATCGAAACATTGGAGCGGGCGTGTCCCGCGCTCCCCTCACTAAATTTACGCTTTTAGAAATGGTGTATTACTATGGGCATGCAGTGGGAGAGAGATGGGCTGATAGTTTTGCTTAATTTAACTTAGTCAGTTGTTGGAGGCTTATGCGGGCTAAGGTTTAGAGGCCCACTGTTTCTTTGTGAACTGTTCTTTGGATGTGTCCTCTTTCGTGGTACTCTTTGTAGCAGTACCCTGCTAAAAATAAAAATAACGACGAAAATTGCCTCGACTTTTCTTAGAAACCACGAACTTTTCTTCCGTTCTGTCTGTCATATGCACATCATCCGGTACTGACCTGGTCTTTTTAAAGTTCTGTCAGCGTTGTTCCTTATCTAACATATGTTTGTCTCTTGTTTTATTTATAATCTGTCGATTAATTTACGAAACCGCTACCGCGTAATCGCTACCTTTCACACTAAGACGTATTAAGTAATTAAATACAGTGCGAGTCCAAAGTTTGGACACATCTATACAGCGAAAGGTTTATTTGTTTTATTTATTTGCTTCTGGGAGAATGTCCTTTGGACAGATGAGATAAAACTGGAGCTTTTTGACAAGTCACATCAGCTGTATGTTTGCAGACGCAAAAGTGAAGCATATGAAGAAAAGAGCACTGTACCTACTGTGAAACATGGAGGAGACTCTAAAACACCCAATAATGGCTAAGAACAAAACATTGCCCTATTCTGAAGTGGCATTCTATGAGCCATGATCTAAATCCTCTTGAACATCTGTGGAAGGAGCTGAAACATGTAGTCTGGAGAAGGCACCCTTCAATCCTGAGACAGCGGGGGCAGGTTGCTCAGAGGTAGTGGGTCAAAATACCTGTCGACAGGTGCAGAAGTCTCATTGAGAGTTAGAGAAATCGCTTGATTGCAGTAATTACCTCAAAAGGTCGTGCAACAAAATATTCAGTTAAGGGTACCATCGTTTTTGTCCGGGCCAGTTTCATTAGTTTGTTTTCTGGAATGGTTCTGTTCTGTCCTCACAGTTCAAAAGCAATGTCTGATTTTCATTAGTTAATTTTCAATCATTTTTAATGTATTATTACTTTTGTCGGTTTCAAGTTATTTCAATGGCCCTTGTGGGTTTACCCTTATTTAATGGAAGGGTACCAAAAATTTTGTCCATGTGTGTAGGTGCTTTGTAATTGTGTAATGCAGGTATTGGATAAGGAGTCAGAAAGTGTAGCGAGAGCTGGCACCAGCTGGTTGAGATCTGTGTAAATTCGGTGTATCCTCTGTTTATTAAATTTGGTTAGCGGAGCACGTCACTGCTGCTTTGGTAAATCATGGAAGTGATACGCACTGAAGTGGCGGTGGAGAAAGGGACAGCTCAGCAGCCACAACATCTTTTGAAAGAGATATGGTGGATAAACAAGGTAAAAACAAAGACATTGGTAGTGTGGCAGTACTTTGTGCAATTTAAAGTCTGACATTTATTAAACATAAGGATACACCAAATTTAAAAAAATTACGAACTTTTTTTTTTACGGGCATAACCATACACCTCTTATTGATATTTTAGGCATACTATTAATCTGCTTACCAAATTATGGGTGTAAGTAAACGTTCGTATAGCACCGAATAGTCGGCATCAAGGCAGATGTAATGTACATTTGTCTAAAGATGATATCGCGCAGCACTAATTTTCAGAGAACAAGCAAATTAATTACCAGTTTTCAGTTTTTATTGACTAAAACTTTTAAATGTATGCTAAATTATACCCAAACAATGCAAAAGTGCCTGTTGTTATAGATCAGCTATAGCTGCTATAGATCAGATCAATGTTTTACATGAGTGCAGCCTTTGAATGAGGCCTCATATCACGCACTATCACACCATATTTGGCATAAGGACCGGGAGGAGCATGCCTGTGTCACGCCTCCAGTTCACTGACTACTCAGTCGGACATTTCCCGGGACGGGTTTTGGGCCTGTCTGTACTTCTCCTCTCCTAAAGTGCTTGGGTCAGTGCATGCGAGTGCTTTTCTTTATGCCTCACTCCCAAGAAGGAGGGGACGGGTGGTGGAGTCGGAGGCCCCGAAACCGATCATCAGTCAGAATGCAAATAAGGAAGTCACACCCCGGAGTGAACTTCTGTAAAGTGTTTGGCTTGGGCCTAGCTCTGGGCTGGCCCTTTGTGTTGCGTGCGGCGCGCATGACTGTCACTGAAATGCAACATTTGTGGGCTATTTTGCACTGAACAGAAACAGGCACAGGAGCATGACTTGAGAAGTATGTTAAAAAAGCCATAATCTTTCTCACAGTGCTGTAACTTCTGGTTCTCCCTTTGACATCTTAAGGATGAATCATAGGAGAGTAGGGCATGGTGTTGCTGGGCGGGTGGGTGGATCGGCCTCCCTGTTTTAACATTAGCCAGTGATGGTTTTCGGTCTGGTTCATGGCCAACCCCACCACTGAAACACCACCACTGGGGCCATGTGCTGTGTTTTCCCACCATGCCCGATGAATTCCATGCAAGGAGAAAGAGATCCTGCAAGAAGATAAGCACGCTCCAGCTTTTAGATGCGGCAATTGCAAAACCAAATAGAAACCTCCCCCTCACCCCCCTCCCCAGCCATGAATGTCATCATTCTGTGTCCTAAAGCAGCAGGAAGTTCTTCTGCAGAGTCTTAAGAGTGTGCTTGAGAGCAGGGGGTGCTGCCTTACTGGAGAGACGCATGTTGTCCGTGTTTTTCTTTTCCCCCGTTTTGTCCCACCTCATTTTTTGAAGCAGAACTTCAGGAATATTCTACATTCTCAAATCCTACCCCCGCCCATACAGCCAGGTAAGTTCTCAAGTAATTTGATATCATTGCATTGGACTAGACTTGAGTAAAGGTTACTGATGATGTTGCTAGCAAGAGGCATGTTCTGAAAATATATAAATTAATACATTACATGGGATATCCATGGAAACCAGTAAACACTCATTTTGTTTTACTTTTGTTTGAGAAAATGAATATTTGCAGTTTCTAACACTATAAATAAAGAAAATGAGTCAGTAATAAGTCAGTAAAAAAGGCAAGACAGAAATCAATAAAACAAGATTCTCTTTATTAAAAACTGTTCAAATTAACAATGGAAAATTGATATCTATGGTTGTCAGGTCTTCTTGGTTGATGAAGTCAGCTAGTTACAGTCATAATAAGAAGCTATAGTGAGATATCACTTAGTGACTGTTCAACTGTTTAACCAGAGTTTCTGTATAGGTTGCGGACGGAAAAAACATTCTGTGAAGATCAGAGTTTCCAGCTTTCGAGGGGCACAGCTGTTTCAGACGCCATGCTGGCCAACTCTTCAGATGACTGCCCAGAGTCTAAGAAGTCACTGGTCAGTGTGCTGCCCACGTTCTTGTCCATCGAGTTCCTGCTGGGCTTGCCGGGCACCTTGCTGGCGCTCTGGATCTTCTGCTGCCGCCTGCCGAGGTCTCTGCCTAACACAGTGTTCTTGCTGAACATGGTGATGGCTGACTTCCTGCTGCTGGCCGGCCTGCCCTTCCAGATCGACTACTACCGGCGCTGTGACAGCTGGGAATTCAGCTCGGCCCTCTGCAACATCACCCTCTTCATGATGGCCGTCAACCGCTCGGCCAGCATCGCGTTCATGATGACTGTGGCCGTCAACCGCTACTTGAAGATCGTCCACCCACACCATCGCGTCAACAAGATAACGGTGTGCCAGGCGCGGCTGATCTCGCTGGTGGTGTGGGTGGTGGTGGTGTCCCTACGAATCCCCCTGTTGAACAACATGCTCTCGTGGAGTGAGAGCAATGTCACTCGGTGCCAGAGTTTCGGTAACACGACCAACCTGTCCGCGGGCATGAAGCTGCACTACGGTGTCCACCTGCTGGAGTTCCTTCTCCCTTTCCTGGTGCTACTTTTTTG
The DNA here is from genome assembly GCA_026780765.1 of Petrocephalus schoutedeni. Classification (NCBI taxonomy): domain Eukaryota; kingdom Metazoa; phylum Chordata; class Actinopteri; order Osteoglossiformes; family Mormyridae; genus Petrocephalus; species Petrocephalus schoutedeni. The sequence continues at coordinate 610,382 of JAODKL010000115.1, forward strand.
TTCCTTCCGCATCATCTGTGTGCTGCGGCACCGCCAGATGGACAAGGTGAAGAGAGTACGGCGGGCCATGTGGGCGGTGCAGACCATCGTGGCCATATTCATCCTCTGCTTCATGCCCAGCTTCATCACCGGCGTGGTCGCGCTCGCGATTCCCCGCGGGTCCAAAGCCTTCGAACTTTTCAGCACGCTCTTCAGGTTCTCCCTCACTTTCACCTACTTGAACAGTGCCCTGGACCCCATCATCTACTGCTTCAGCAGCCCCTCCTTTCATAACGCTCTCAAGATGTTCTTCAACAGCATGGGCCTGTTCCATTTCCAGCTCAGTCGCAAGGGAAGCACCGTCAGCGAGGACTGACACCCCCACTTGCCTATCTTTGGGAAGGCAAGATACCCCCAGAGCCCTCAAAGGGTAGCTTTTTAATGTTTCCACTGTATTTTAGTATTAACAGTGTGGGCATTTATTTTGGAACGTGTGCAGTCCTTTTTTTTTATTCTGCCTACCATCAGCCATTTTCTAGGTCGTCAGTGTCTGTTGTACATAGTCTGCGATTAAATCTGGATTTCTGACCTACCTGGAGAATTTCAACTTGACTGACAGGATGGCTCCAATTTTCCTGGTAACACTTAAACTTTGTGCATTACTATTAGCTCTGTACAAAAAAAGAAAAGAAAAAATGAAAACCTGGATTCATAAATATTGTCTGCTTTACTCCATGTAATAATTCCAATGTTGTTACTACACTATGCAGATTTTTAGAGACCTGATAACTTAGATGATATCACTTATAGCTATCTACTAACCATTACTTGCTTATAATCTGTGTTCTGCTAATGTAAACTGACCATTCAGATACCATATGCTTGTTAATCTATATTTGTTAACCACACTGTCTTAATGAGCATTCGTGAATTTCCGAGGAAGGGAGTGTTTGGCAAAGGTTTTCACACAATCTTCACCCAAAACCTAGAGTATTTTAAACCATGTTCACAGTGTAGGTGTCATTCTTTCAGGGAAGCTGGCTGCATCATGGCAGCCTCAGGGGCTGTATGTGAAATGACGAGGATTGTTGGTGTACGTTAAGACTCGTGACTTGTGACCGAAGTGTTCTGCGTCACAGTAGGGGCACTGGTGTCGTCCCCCAGCATCCTCCATTGCAGACCTGCCTTCTCTTCCTGTGATATCAACACTCTGCATCTCACCACTGCTTGCGTATTGCCCAGCCTTTCACAACATCGCCCCTTTGCTTAGTGTACACCCTGTGCCATGCTACTGCTATCATGCAAAACATGAATTATCCAATACCGCAAATATTGATGACTAAACACTAGTGAAAATGATACCAGATATTCATTGTTTATGTTCAAATAAGTGATCAAAGTCATGCCACATGTTATGTAATATTTGGAGAAATATCCACGATTTACCAAAATATGCACTTTTTCACTGTGCCGTACTGCATTCCTAAGCAATAATGATAAAAATGTCATTAACGTGGTTCTTACAGAAGCAGGAATTTGTAACAATGTTTATTTAGAATGGATAACAAAGGTGTTGTCATGATTCATATATAGCAAACCCCCTTGATAAAGTGTTAATTTACTCATGGGTAGATATGGGTAGATATGACCAAGATGAATCTTTCATCCACTGACCCAGTTAGATTCTGAATTTCTGCAGGTGGTATTGCTGATGTTGAAATACCATCCCACAGTGCTTCCTTTGGAGAAAACGTGTCATATGTCATGAGCCGTAAATCTGTTACTTGATGATGCACCATAGGTACTCAATGGGATGAAGATGCTGGCCGCTACATTAGAAGGCCATTTCTGAAATCTAATTTCATCAAGTACTCCGCTGTCTTCCTTACAGCGTATGACTGAGCATTGTCATGCATGAACATCATGTTTTACTTTTGCACCATGGAACAAATCAGCCTTTCAGAAATTCAATATAAGTCAAATTTACACCTTCAGAAGCCAATGGCCAATCAGCTCCCCACCAATTGTTCCAGTCCAAAACATCATACCACATTCCTTGCAATTGTCTGAGTCAGAGAATGAGGTCTGTCATTTCTGATGCAGCCCTTTCTCCATCTGATCGGTCCATCAGGAGTCCATCAGTGAACGATACAGAACAATGCAAATATTTCCGGGCTCGTTCCACTTGCTTTGCTTTGTAGCTGCCCTTCAATGGAGGCTGAAAATCTGAACACATTTTCCAAGCACTTGAGACGTTGCAGGCACAGGCCTTGTTAAATATCTCTTTGCCGTTCCTCTTCTGTAAGCACTTGCTTATTGAGTTGTACGTCATAACTGCAGCTAAGCTGCAAGTCTGCAGTTTGGATGAGTTTGGCTTAATTAGGCAATTTATCATAGAATTGTTTTTATCTTTTCTGTTACCAGTGGCTGTTGATTTTCTGTTAGCACTCGCTTATTGAGGAAGAGTTTCATTTTCTCCTTATCTGACCCCCTACTAACTGCATTTGATTCTGCCACACACTTCTTCATGGCACTAGGGTCTCTGCCCATCATCTTAGCAATTTCAAGTGTGGATTTGCTGTCACCTAAGTTCGTAATGATTATTGTCTTCCTCTCCCCAGATAGATCTGTCTTGCAGCCCATAATAACAGCTTCACGAAATTACGCAGTTTACGTGCAATACCATGGCACACTTGTGGGAAGAGTGCAAAGATGGCAGCAGCTTTTGTACCGAGGTGCACTAATCAATGACAGATGATGCAGATTGCTGTCATCAATGTCCTTGCAAAGTAAAACTCTCTCAGAGGGAAGGCATCGGGAAAGAACCCCCAACAAAGCCTTCTGCATAACATGTTGTATGGCACATGGAGTATGTTTTGCTTTTTGGTCATTCAAAAGGCTAATCCATGACTCTGGTCACTCCGGATGTTCAGGTAGGGCGGGCGATTGCCTGTGACAGCCACCTGTTGACAGTCATGTTTCATTTAGCTTTACGTATCTCATCAGACCCTGGAGTTATAGGAGAAGCTGGGCGGGACAGAGGAAATCACATGCATGTGCAAGTCGAATCTGGGAGCTTCAACGCATCCCGCTGGAGCAAGTGATCCACAGACGGGCCCAAGAGCTGGAGTTTTAGCAAGATGCTTACTGTGAATCAATCCAGTAAAACATCTGGCTGTAAACAGAAAGGCGCTTCAGATGAAAATCACTTGAGAAGTTCCGGGCCCGTCTCAAGGTGGTCTCTCTGTTAATCCACCACTCTATCCGGGACTGATTGTCAGCAAAATGGGGGTGTGGGGGGGGGGGGGGGGTATGGCTGAAGCAAATATAAAACCCAAAGGTCACTGTTTAAAAAGATCATTTCAAAAACCAGAAAGTCTGTTATTTACAATGGAGTCAGTATGCATGGAAAAGTATGCATGAAATAGAATGTGCCTTCAAAGCATATTTTTTAAATTTGTTATTTCCGTTTCTTTGCTTTTCACCAGCAGAGGGCAGTCGTGGGCAGATTTGGCACTGTGCAGATAAAGTGTCTTTTTAAATTAATTGGTTCTTCCAGTGATGCTGGTGCATGATGGGATTTCTGGTTTTTGTGTGGTGGGGTTGGTGGGTGGATGTCAGCAAGTTGATCACAAAGATTTCCATTGGGGGGGAGTCAGTCCTGGATGATGATGGGGCCTCGGGCCCTTGGGTCCTGGAGGTGACCTTGGGCCAAGCTGTGAGGAGTCCTCCTCACACTGATCTGCTCACACGGCTGCCTACAGGCCCTCCTGAGCTGGAAGCGAGAGAGCAGCCTCCGGATCCTCCTGGAGACAGGGACAGACTGAGGTTAGATTCGACGTTCCACAGGAGCAAAGAAAAGGATGCCCAAAACCAACAGCCCCTACTGACAACATTCACATCTAAATTTATCAACTGACAAATATCGATCTGGCTAAGGAGTGTGTATGTCGGCCTGTGAAGAGATGGGTGGCTGTACAGGGGTTAGTAATGAAATTTTCACTCAGACTGTCATGGAAAGAACTTTCGTCAGCATGGGAACAAATCATTTTGGATCAGATGAAGCTGTAGTGGGGAGCAGCCATGTTCCATGGGGTCTGCTGTTAGTAAATATCTATCAAGTTATTATGGGCTCCACAAGGGACCCATCACCGTCTATGACTATGACAGCCCCAACCATCTAAACCCAAGGGTCTGGAGGTGTGGTGTGTTTTTCTGCAGAAGAAATATTTCAGAAATCTGCCATCAAAGCATCAGAGAATTATTAGTCATGGTGTGGTGTTGAGTCTGTATTCTGTGTCTTAATGAAATCAGTAAGATCTGATTAGATCAGACAGGATATTTATAAGGTCTTGCGGTGTCTTTTCTCCACTGTTGCATGGTGCAGCTCCACTCTGACTCATCTTAAACTACTGTTTTGAGGAGGACATTCATCTCATTTGTATATAATATATTCTCTTCTGCTCCCTTGGCTGCAGCTGCATGAAAAAATAGACCTAAAATCCCTCTTAAATTGTGAAGATTTCATAGCTTTTTATGTAGAAGTTTTGATCAATGCATAAATAATAATGCAAGGTTGGTAATAACCTCTAACAGCCAAGTACCCTGAAGGATTTTTGGTCCTTAATCACATGCAGGTCTCAATGCCCCAGCAGACTGACCTCACAGGTATAACCACAAACACAGGTACCTAACATGCAACACGGTTGGGTAAACAGACTTGTGGGCTTGATGATTTCCTAGCTGATTTCAACAGCTTTACAAGGGGCCTACTGCATTTTGATAAGAGAAACCGCACGCTGACTGATAGGGAAGCACTGTGTTCTCATGAGAACGTAATGCCATGTTTCCCTGGCAACAGACCGACGCGGTACGCGTGAGCCACCGCACCAAGACTCTGCGCAAGCACTCAGTGAGATGGCCCCCTCATGCAAGAAGAGAGCCGTGTGTTGGCAGAAGCCTCGCGTAAACCATGGCCAGTGAGGCTCACTTCTTTAATGGCACCAGAGACCCACAAGCTCAGCGCTCATGACATCAGTGCCTGAGGTCAGTGATAATTTCAGGTCACAGTTGTCCGGAGGTAATTGCCGCGGGTTTCAGGGGTGCTCTGTAGTCTCCTGGTGGCCCGTGGCATGTTGTTAAGGGTGATTCATGATGACAGGGATGAACTTGGGGGCAACTGCATCACGTACGGATCCTTAAAAGTATGACGGGTCCTTCAGCCTCTTATGTTGAATGCCTTGGCGACGGAGAGGAAAGAGCGGGGACTCTGGTGGTAATGATGTCACGTTCCTGAGGTGGGGGGGGCGCACTTTGTCATGCAAAGCAAGGATTAATGCATGAAATAATGCATGCCCACTGATACCTCTTCTGACTTTAATGAGCTAGTGTGTCCCGCCAGGTTCGCGCGTGTGGCAGGAAGCTGTGCAGGGGGCTCCACTCTCACCCCTGCTATCGAATGTTCATTCATCTCTGGTCCCGCTTGCTGCTAATGGCTCATCCGTCAGGATGGCAGGGCTAAATTTAGGTTGCAGCCTACATTTCGGAGGTTGATACCAAATCACCTGACAGAAGGCTGGTGACATTAGACAAAAGAGGCTCGAAAAGCTGAGGTGTTGCAGCTCTGCCACATGCTGTCAGTCATGACTCATTTAAGCCAATGGGAATAAATGAAGTTTCAAGTGGGAGTCTGAAACCTCTTCGTTCTGACCCTCACTACAGCTGCTTAACTCTGCATGTTTTTAAGCCCCCATGGTCAACTTGCTTTGAGCCAGAGTGAGCCTCATGCTCTTCCACAAAGCTACCACCTGCCAAACATTAACGGGCTCACGGGCCCCGCGAATAGCCAGACGTCACGAGGTGAGGTCAGGTGTATGTGTGCCAGGCCTGGCTGGGCAGGCCTGGGTGTGTGCAGGGGTTTGGAGTGCGGTGGGAGGCCACACTTACCGTCATCAGGGGTCTAACGGCTGCGGCACTGAAATGAAACAAGCAGCCGGTCATTGACAAGGAAGTGGCAAACACATCGGAGCCTACCCCTGCACTGGCCCACAATGCATTGTGAGCCGAGCCGGGGACAGAACTGCAGTGGCAGAGGGACCCTCTGCGCCGTCAAACTGCGAGTGCTGAATCATGCTCTAAGTTTCATCACTGACGAACAGACGGAGGCTTTCATGTGCCGCGGCCAATCGGCTCATGGCGTCCTGGCTCTGTCTGGGATCAAACACTCGGGCATTTCCACGTGCTGTTTGCTGCCGGATGTCCACCAGCTTGGGGCCTCGGGCCACGAATCCCGTTGTCACACCAGCTATTTAGAAGCCTTGTCTATCGCCAGAGTGTTCTGCTGGAGCCTTTGGGATCACTGCAGCTTTTCAGTATCCAAGGGGATGACAGGGCTGGGGGGGGGGGGGGGATGAGGCTGAATATCAGTATGAGTGGGGGCCTGTAGTCTTCCACACCTCATCTGTCTTCCAGCTGCCTCTTGCACCACACTGACAGTGTTCGGTGACATATGAATGAGGTGAGCTGATGGTGGTCCCACACAAACCTGACATAACCAATAGAGAGGGGCTCCAAGCCTCCCCCCCAGTGATCCACGTGAGACCGGGACAGTGTCTGCACATGCGTGTGCAGCTGTGTGAGCAGTGTTGGCCTCAGGGTTACCTGTGGTGCCCACATGCCTGGCATGTTCTCCATAACACACCTAAGGGGCATCACACACCATCTGACTTTGGGTAGAAGCTGTGTCATCCGCTGACAGCGCTGATGCTCCCATCTACTGCCTCTTGCTCCGCGACAAACCCCCCGGCTCATGATATGGCGGAACCTCTCCTGCAATTAAGCTACCCGGCGGTTGAGGGGGTTTCCCTAGGCTTGGGTCAGCTGGACATGGCAGCTCCATCCCACGGTAGAGGTGGAAGGGGTTGCCGCGCAAGAGGGTCAGCCAAACTATTGTGCATACCTGGTTTCCCGGGATACAAGGAAGAAACTGTCGTCTGGTGCCTCAATCCAGTTGGTACGTCGCTTGCGGAGCGTGGTTTCGACGCTCCGGGGGGTACTGCTGCCGCTCCTCCCATTGTGCAGGTGGGGGGTGGGGGTAAAGGGGGGGGGTTGGGTGCGGGTCAAGGAAAGGAGTAGGAGTTAACCATAGACTTATTCACCAGAAATAGCTGCTGTCTAGTCTTGAGTCAAGGCTCCTCTTCTGTGGCCTTAAGAAGAGCATTTTCAAGCTAATCTTCGGTACACATGAAGGGTGAGTTCTTTAATGACAGAAAGCTTGCTACTCTCCTACAGCTTCTCTTTCTCCTCGCAGGATGCTTGCAGGGATCAAGTTTACCATTCTGTCCCTGATGAGTCATGTCACCCTGAACTTCTGCAGTTCTGCAACCAGTGGGAAAAGGTTTCCCTTATCTCCCACACTGGCCAATCCCACCCATTCAGAGAGAAGAACCCATTCAGTGGAGCCCAGACTGGCTAATTATCACGATGATGGACTGGAAATCAATCTAGTGCAGCTTAACAGTCCCAAGTCAGAGCTATACAGCTTCAGCAAGGCTTCCCAAGGATGCTAATGACACTCAAATTGCCTCCCACATCTCGGGGAGGAGGAATCAGAGTTGGAAATCCTTATCGCGTTTAAAAGCATTTCCAACCCACTGATGGATTTCAGCAGGTATCAAGTGCCACTGAGACCGCCATCTGTAGAAACATTTACATTTACGTTGATTTATTTAGCGGATTAATTTAGCTTTTGTCCAAAACGGTATGCAAGTGAGGGAGAGTGCATCACAAGCAAGCTGCTGTCAAGCTGTCGACTAGCCATAAGTGCAGCTAGGCTGAGCTTCCAACCAGGGGCCAGAAACAAGTGGTGACTGTTAGAAGTATCTGATCAGATTTATATTTTTTCATTATGGGACACCAGGAGACATTTCCGAGATGCAAAATTCATTATAATCTCAGCACACTGAACAATTCTATTATAAATCATGCATGTACAAGGTGTTAGATCTAGGAACTAAAATACAGCCACAGTATTCAACAGTTTTTTTTATAATTCTATTACTCTGTGTCCGCATAAAATTTGCTGCTGTGATATTTGAATACATATACATTGCCTGGCAAAAAAAAAATAAAGTTGCACTGACTTTAATCATGGTGCACATTCATCATGGCATTGTTCCCACGTGTTTATGCAATATCTCAACATTTTTTTTATCCAGATTTGCATTGATTTACAAGATCTTGTATTGATGATAGGTCAGTTGAACCACTCCGTAAAGTCTTCCTCAGCACATTCCAGAGACATTTAGTGGGGTTAAGGTCAGGAGGTGGCCAATTCTTTTGGGAAAATGATTCCTCATGCTCCCTGAACAATTCGAGCCTGATGAATCTTGGCATTCTCATCCTGTAATGTGCCCATGCCATTAGGGAAGAAGAAATCCACTGATGGGACAGCCTGGCCATTCAGTAGTTTTAGGTACTCACCTGATTGCTGTATAACATTGCTGAGCTGTAATAATGTTCATCGGCACTTAAGTATTTGCTGAGTAATCACTTTTTGGCCAGGCAGTGTAATATGCAATGTGCAATTGCATGGTTTGGGTCATGTGACATAAATAATATTTATTTGGATTTTCTTGCGATAAGCACACATTAAGCATTTGGGAGGGAAGGGACAATGGAAAGCCCAGGGACAGTGATAAGCAGAGGAAAACTCACCAGTAAGGACCCTCCAATGTGGCTGGAGTTATCTGCAAGAAAAGCCAAAATACACAGGATGGAAAAATGGCATGGAGGACACTCGGCACAGATTGATAAGATCAGAGAGAATCATGGGAGAATTTCAGGAGAAGACCTCAACAGGCCTGATCGTGTCCCGGCTCAGCCTCCTCTTGGACCTGGGGTTGGCGTTGCCCCAGTCAGAGCCCCCAGTTCTCTGTGCCCCAACCCTCAAAGACGGACAGGCATCGACGATGCCACCTGATGTGGCTGCTGGCTCCAGTCAAGGTGTGTCTCTGGGCTGCTGGCTATTGTTACTAAGCAGGTAATGTGGGGTTTTGCTTATGTTTTTGGCTTGGCGGGTATCAGACGGCCAGCTTGTTGACCTTCTGCTTTGAGGTGGCTTATCAGCACATAACATGCCAATTACCCCCCCTGCCTCTGAGGGTTTGGGCTTCAAGATATCCACCAGAGGGAGGGTAAGTCCACTGCGTGTTTGTCTTTATCGGAACCATGCAGGTACGTCACTGGCTTGCCCCGCCCCCCGAGGATAGCTCTGTGATTATATTGCTGTTTGAGCGGGGGGTGCTATGGCAGCGGGACAGTAATGGGCAGGCAGGAGCCGGCACAGATCAGTGTGCTTGAGAGATGTGTTTCCATCCATTATGTTGCGTGTCTGAAGATGACTCCTCATTCCCATCTATTCTGAGACCACTCATAATGAGGACACTTACAATCAAGGGAGCTTCGGTAATCAAGTTCTTTCTGAGCTTCTCACTCTGCGCCATGCTGTAGTTCTCGATTCATGTGACATCTAGTGGGGTGGGGGGGAGGGGTCATGGCTTACCTTGGCAACCCACACTCCCCCGCCTCTCTGCTGCCTCTATTCGGCTGTGATGGTGGTAGCTTCTCTTTGCCAGCATGCTGAGTGGCCCGTGGTTGGGGAGAGAGGACAGCAGGCTCTTGGGGGGCTGGACTCGAAGGCCGTGGGTACGGGGTGTGCGAGGAGCATGGGGTGTGGGCCGAGATTCTGAAATGGAAGGGCACTGGTACATGAGAGAAGTACAACTGGCTGGGCTGCTCCAACAGCATTCATGGGAAACGGGGTTTATATGCATGCATCCAGGTTAAATAAGTTCATGTTTATACTACAACTTTCCAAACACGTGACTCAGATGCTTTCATTTCATTGGTCAATGAGTGAAGGTGTAGGCACTAGTTCACTTATTTCATCAGTACACTTACAGAGCATTTTGAGTTAAGTGATCAGTCAGCTGGGAATCCCAGTAACAAAGTTCCAAGCTAGTTCTGTTTGTACGTACAAATGCATCCATGTCCCCTGGCCTAATCAAGCTGGATCATGCATCTTGATTGTGTGCGTGTGTGTGATTGCAAGTGTGCTAAGTGTGGCTCACCCAGGTACTGCAGGACACTGGAGAGGGTGCTTCTCTGGGATGCTCTGAGGCGAGTTGGCCGGCCCCCTCCTTCCGGACCTCTGCTCATGTCTGCAGAGAAAGTACAGCATGAGGTTCAGAGAGTAGCTGGTCATTGGAGAACAAATGGAGAAAGGTACACAGGTATCCCGGCGCTCTCTTGCACATACAAGCCCGCTCTCCCAGAAGCGGCACACCATGCTGTTTCAGACCTATAATTATAGGTCACAGCAGCCTTTGGCAGTGACAGTGGCCTCTGCCGATTGGATGAGATGGGGGCGATACGCGAGTCAGGAATCCCAAGAATGCTGACGGAATTTTGAGCAGGCGACTCCTCTCAACAGATGATGTGCTCATGTGCAAACAGTCCAGCTCCCTCTGAAGGGGCAGCAGATGTCAGGCATTGTCAGGTGCTGGGTGGGGGGGGGGGGGGGGGGTCCCTATCAGGTTAATTCTCTGCTAAATATGTCAGCCCTTTCCAGACCTAAACTCTCTATTTCCTCAGGAGAAGAAGCACTATCCACTCCTATCCTGTCAAAATGATATATCTACACTTTCTTTATGGCACCTCTCCTGGGGAGGGCTGCATACCAAACCGGTCCAACCAGAAGCCAGAGACTCCAGCTAATTCTGGGGGATACCCAGACAGTCCCACTCCAGCTGAGAGGAATAATGTGTCCCAATCTACCTATTTGGACGACTTTGACCTGTGGTTCTCAAACCTTTCCCCCAACACCATACATCTACCCATGTAAGTAATTCAGGCAACTAGTCTTTAAGTCCATAAGTCATTGAATTTGGTGCAAAGGTGACACCACTTCTCTTTCCCCTTGGCTATGTGTTGTCCTTGTGATACATTTTTATCTGCGGTTAGAGGTTCAGTTTAGCTTGAATGCACCGTTAAATGAACTATTCCTGTCATGACTGCAGTTCGGCCACATTTGGTCTGGGCAGCAGTGTGGACAGGTGACAGAATAAAAGGGTGACATTTATAAGTATGTAAATTGGGTGTGGGGTTAGCAGATGCTGTGTGTCTAATCGGGATGAACTTCTCAACCAAACACTAATACTAAATGCATAAATTGGAAAAATAATGTTGGATAACAGTTTAAAATAGGGCCAGGTTCTTAAAAAAACGGGCATAGATCTCAACAAGCACCGAAATATAAAGTGCTTTTTTTGCCTTTTTTTTCAGAGAACTGGTTAAAAAAAAATCACAGAAATTAATCACATAAGTCTGAGCTTCGGTGATCAGATGCCAAATTCCACTGAAATGAATGAAGTCAGAGCTGGTTAAGGATAAAAAGAGATCAGGAAGCTGGATAATGCCAAGTTAAAATCATTAACTGATCACTAGCTCCGGGCGAGGCAAATTCTGAGATTAAAAATCTGTCCGAATTTAAATATCAGGGTAAAACCTCCGGTTGACATTGACAGTTTTGGAAATTATATTTGAAAATTAAATGGTTGTGTTTGTGGATCTCAGATGAAATGATTTTGATCAGTATATTCTCCCTTAATTCTCCCTTGCACAGTAATTGATGCAACCAGCCCGGTTCAGTAGCCCCACAAATGATGGATTAATCATTTATTTTCAGCCATCACATTCGCATACAGGGTGGAGAGGTGCAGCGCGGCGGGAGCGGAAAGGCCGAGGGAGGGTGCTAGCCAATCAGGAATCATGGCGGGTGCTAGCCAATCAGGAAACATGGAGGGTGCTAGCCAATCAGGAATGGTCTCGCTGAGCGGACAGGGGCTGCAGCTGGTAACGATTTCATAAAATTACAAGAACTCGAAGGGTAATTTAAGCCATGGTTTTATTTTTTTTCGTTCGTTCATTCATTCATTTTCCCTTTGTCTTAAAAGACACTTGCAGACAGACAGCAGAAGCACATTAGCATGAAGGGTAATGCAGGAACCGTAGATGGTGGAGAAAGGAATATTCTGATAGAGCAGAGTCAGAACTTGCAGGTGGGTAATACATAGTGTGCCAGCCAATGGTAAACCAGGGTCAGGACAGAAAGACATTCAGCTGACATGTCAATTTATTCACAAGAGAGGCACAGTTTCCAATAAAGACCAACCAAGCTGGCAAGGAAAGCAAACTTCAAAAGCACTAGCAGAGAATTTCTAGGTAAAATGGAAATGGAAACCCAACACAAGCAGCGAGATGGAAATCTGAAAGCTATATATATATCGGCATCAGCAGTTCTGCATCTCATGTTTTCGCTTCACTGCTTGCATATATGCAGTATATCTCTGCGGCCCAAAGCCACACTGAAATAAACACCTGATCCACCGAGAGTTTGCTTTAAGCACAGCAGGCTCTCAGTTCCTGGCGGTTATCTGGTAAACGTTACGGCTGGGTCTGCAACAGATACCCAGGTGTGCCTCCTTCTCCAGCCAATGACACCATCTTCTTATTTAGCTCCGCCTCCCACTTCATGCCCACTCAAAAACTCTTAGGAAGGACTTGTCAGAACAAATGGCTAAATCTTTCTTAAATTGTCTTTATTTAGCGGGACTCATTGACCGATGTTACTGTTACAATAACCGATTAACATTTACTAAGCTATAGAGAAATATAGATGTGTTTTAGAGTAAGTTGGACATGCATTAATTGTACAAAAGAAACACTATATTTCTTAATAGTCTTTTCCCTCTGCTGCAAGTACAAGAGTTTAGATAAGGGAAGAGAGTCAAAGAAACAAGCCGTATAATGATCAAAGACAGTCAGCACCTGGGGGGCAATTATCTGCATAGACAGTGACCTAGGTATCCAATTACTGTGCAAGCTCAAAATAATGTTTCAATGGCGACATTAATAAAACAGCCGGTCAACTAAGGATTATGCTTCCTGTGGTATGCCATAACAACAAAGGTAGTTTATTCTTTTCTATTTAGGGGTTTGACCACATGGTGGCAGCAGTGCACACAATGAAGCACAGTTTAAATCAGGGGTGGGAAAACTGATCCATGGAGGGCCGGTGCAGGTGCCGGCTGATTGAAAGGTCATCCCAAAAGCCTACACCCACACCAGCCCTCCATGGATCAGGTTCCCCACCCCTGGTTTAAATCATCCATCCGTTGGTTAAGCGTTGTCTTCAGCTGTGCCAAGTTGTATTGCTTTGATAGTTTGGAAGCTTTCATGGAGCAACATCCAGTGTTCCATCAAGCGTATGCAAGGGGGTGACAGGGAAAATGGTCAAGCCAATCACTGATGACTATTCAGAGGAGTCTGAATCTATTCCCAGTCATTGTACAGAATATATTGAAATCTACTACAATGAGGAAATATATGCATGGATATTCAGGCTAGAAACAGATTGATTTTACTGGGCCTTTTGATTTTCACGAGGCCTGGGAAAGGACTGCAGATCATGACAATATAATGGGCAGTTAGCGGTTTCTAGTTAGCGACTGGTTCTAGACTGACCTTTAAGCCACCCATCTGGCTGAAGACAAACACTAATACATAAACTAATTAGATAATAGTGAGAAATTCTTCCACTTCTCTCTCCTCTCCTAGGAGCACAGCCATGACTACTTATTGATGGTACAGCCAACCAAGTCCACATCACCTGACAACCAACAGTATGAACTGCCTCTGCTTTACTGTAATGGATTACTTCTTATTTTATACATGCCGTCTATACAACCCATTCATGGTGGATTTAACAGAAAGAAAACTGCAAACAATCATGGAAATGGTTTTAATGAAGAGGCAGCCTTGTGCGTGATCGACTCAGATGTCTTTGCCAATAGGCCTCCTCGGAGGCCCTGCCACCATAAACATACACCTCCACCAGCAAGGCTACATCATTCTGACTAGACTCGTGAATTAAATCCTGGCAAACATAAGGCCCAGTTTTGTCAAATCTCCAGCTGCTTCAGCTTCAGCGTCTATGAAGGCTCTTAGCAAATTAAGTTTCGGCATGCTTGCCGAATGCCGGGTCGCAAACAAAGGCCATTAAGAATGAGGGGCCACAATCGCCCTCACTTGTCACAATGGACTGACTGACTCCTTCCTGAAGGAGCACATTATTAATCTGAGGGCGCTATGCACCTCTAGGCACCTTTGCTAACCCGAGTCTGGCTCTATCGGAGGAGAATCCTTTGGGCTTCCACTCTTCCATTCTTTCTGACTCTTATAAAAAAAAATTTTTTTCCTCTTGTGACTGCATAAAAGAAGGTATGAAACCCGGAGGCAACATGGGCTCCAGAAAGATAGATGTGGCCTAATCAATAAACTGAAGCCATAAAATCACCTGTACTTTGCTGTTTTCGTTAACTAAACTAAACTAAATGTCGAATACAAAACCGGCAGCCATAATTAAACTCTATATAAACACTGAAAATTAAGTCAAGCACCCTTTGTTATAGCTTGCTTTGTTTATGTGAAGTGTGTTATATCCTTAATGCAACTTAATGTGCATTGGTGATGTATATAGGCTTGTTTATCATTAAATATGATTAAATCATAAATCATAGTTCTATATGGTGTTTAATGAAAACTTTTGTTATCGTCAAACTTTTCATTAGTTTTGATCATTCTCTTTGTTGGTTATAATACCTGGGACAAAGTTATCATGCTGACTTGAACTGCATGCAGGGGTGTAGAAACCGAGGTGACATGTACCCCCCCCCCCGTTCACCCCCCAATATTTCATTTGAATTCATTAATCCCCCCAATAGGCAGAGCTTATTTAAATCTCAAACTCTCTACTACGCTATTGATATCATCTGCCCTTCTAAACTTCTAAAACTGACCATATATTATAATTATTTTATCCTGGAAACTGTTTTTCTAAAGTTATTTACGTGAAACAGGCCGCAATATTTCTAAGCACAGACAGTGCGTCACTTTGCAGCATTTTCAGTTAGAGATCCATTTTCCTGCTGTTTGGGCCCCTCCCTTATGTCTCACCTTAAGAGTGGCCTGCCTGGTAGTAGGTCACGTCATGCTACATATAATAATATAAACATTTAAATTACCCGAGAGAAAAATCGATATTTGAACGTTCTCATAATGGAAACATTTAGATTGAAAGAATCAATATCTGTGTCGATCCTTACAAATCTTTAGTACACAACAGAATGCACTTCTCACTGCGAGGATCAAAGCTACACCACTATCTGGTATTTGATGATCACCCTACAGCCCAGGCTTAAAGAAATCCAAACAACTATATTGTAACTGCAGGGCTGCCAACTCCGACGCATCCGGCGTGACACTCACGCTTTCAGACTCTCGCGCTCATGGAAGAAATCTTGCCGAAAATCTATATTATTCCATTATAAACCTAAGATTAGCTACATCAAAAGCGTTGAAGCAGTTTGCAAACTCTACAGACTATTTACAAGGTAATAAAACTCTTACATGCAGGTAAATGTGTGTGCAGATTAGTCTTGAATTGAAAATCTCACTCCAGCCAGCTGACCAAAGTTGCAAACACAGATAATGGCAAAAATGCCCGCACCACTTGGCCAACAAGCATATTCTCACTACACAGGAAAACAAATACATCGGAAAGCTATGCCATGCTATCTAGTAAACCCTCCACCCTAAAGCCCCCCCCCCCATTGCTTTCTAAAAGAATGATTTTCCCAAAATATCCCAAAGTCATATTTCGAAATATTTGTACTACCTCCGGTTCAGATTAGCGTTACAGTTGCAGACTTGTACAGGTGGCTCACGCGGCATTTGTGATATCACACGGGCGTCGCTAATGACTACCAAAATAAGACTGGTGCACCTTCTGCACTTGCCTGCGCGAATCAGCTCAGATGAAGGACCCAGCATCTAACACGTTATCTAGCCGACTCAACTCACGCTTCACATATATACCACATTCCATTATGATTTATTTTCTGTGATACATTCTTTAAACTTTCCTCAAAGTTTAAACTTTCCTCAAAGTGGGCTTTACATTTTTCCTGATGCAGCCTGCTGGTTCTCGGTCACCCACAGTGGATGAAAACAAAAGGAAACACTGAAATAAGACAGCAAAGGCAAGCATAAGGAGGCAGCTAACGGAGCCACCTGGAGCCGTAGCTTTCCTGTACAGTCGGATGTGAGCTAAAGTGTGCTGCAGAAAAGCAGCCTTGTGGGAGGG
Source organism: Petrocephalus schoutedeni (assembly GCA_026780765.1). Lineage (NCBI taxonomy): Eukaryota > Metazoa > Chordata > Actinopteri > Osteoglossiformes > Mormyridae > Petrocephalus > Petrocephalus schoutedeni. Next base: position 626,625 of record JAODKL010000115.1, read on the forward strand.
AGCCTAGCACCATCACCTACCCCCCGCCAAGCCACAGCCAAGTGACACTCACACAACTGAATCAAGCCTGTTTTCACTGCTTCCCACTAGGTCCCTCATTGTGTCACAAGTGCCTCTGCCAGGCGAGACCAACACCCTCTCCCCTTCTCGATTACATCTAACAGCCTTGTGCTTTTCTACACCGTAATCACTTACCTGATCCCCCCCCCCCCCCCCGCTGCCAAACCGTCAGAGGGCCCCACCCACCATGCACATCTGATCCCTGATTGGAGAATTACCACCCACCACACACATAGGCTGGGCGGAGCCGGGTTCAGGCAAAAAGAATTAGTTACCCCATTACTGAGAGAACAATGACAAGCACTTCCTATGTGATGCCCTCCTAATTGAGTAACGACCTGCAGGGGGTGGGGGTGGCGAGATCAGCCCAGTGCAGATTTGATTTGCCGCTACAGCTAGAAATGCAAGGCTGACTGGCTTGAGGGACTGCAGCTCCGGCCCTAAAAGCTGAAGATAGCTTACACAGAGACGCTAAGTGCTACGGCGAACTGTTCAGCATGGACCCATCCACCTTTAAAGCTACCGGGCAATCAAAGCACAGAGAGAAATTATGCCCATTAATGTCCAGTAATGATGCAACTGCCTGACCTGATGTTATTCTGTCCCTTCAGACACCCTGGTGTATGCATCTCAGCTTAGTCGGACACCTGCCTGGCCTTAAAGTCCCCTCTGCGACTCAGCACGTGCAGCAGAGAGATCAGAGAGAGCAGGGGTGTGACCCCAATGCGTCACCAGGACAGGGCTGGGTAAAGGTGTGCTGGGAGACTGCGAGCTACCCGCCACGTGAGTGCACGGTGTGACTGGCCTCTACTGAGCTGTGCAGAAGACACCTCAGAGATTCTGCACCAGTCCCAAAGACAATTAGCGTTAAATCTGAGGGTTTTAGCGTAAACACAAAACGAAAATGACATTCTTTTATCTCTAACAACATGCTCAAAGTACCTGGAGGTGAAATATCAAGCCAGCGACACATAAAAAGGAATTACAGCACTACAGAGGAGAAAGTCACTTGAGAACAGTTCTATATTCAAGGAAGAGTCTCAGGTATATGTTAAAGGATTGGATAAACAAACATATCTCTGCAAAAAATACAGCTATAATTGCAAAGAACATGGGGCAGAAACAGCCCCCTGGAAGACAAAATATATTTATGTACAACCTGGCTTTCAAAATATAAACCTCAGTGTTAATTGCATCTTTCCTTTCCAGCTATTTTGGGGGAATCCCTTGTAAGACAGATGTTACAGCAAGCAGCTGGACCACACATGTAGAGAAACTGCAGAAACGTAAATAAAAACATCAAACTTAACATTAAACTCTCGACTTAAAGGGATGAAGGCAATCTATTGGAGAAACAGAATAATGATTTTAAAAAATTATGAAGCAGGGACGAATGGGGTGGGGGCAGGTACTCTTTATTGGAACCAAAAAAATACAAAATAAAATAATAATATTAATATAATAATATAATATTAATAATAAGGAGAAACAGGTAGATGGGGGAATGGCAGCGAGATGGAGGGTGACAGAAGTTAGGAATTTAAAGAGCTCTTACACTCCGCCTTTATAGCGCCACAGTTAATGGGCACAAAGGGGCGGCGGGCTGCCTGGCGCAGCCTGATGAGGTCACGGCACATGTGACGGGCCAGCTTGGTGAGGCGTGTGGCCTGCAGCAGGAAGGCCTGCTTGGTCTTCATGGAGGACTTGGGACTGCTGCTGTTTCGCATGGGGACCATGTGGGAGGACTGCCGGGGCCCGTGGCTCCGAGGACGGGATTCCTGGGGGGGCCGAGGGGGGGGCGGGGGTGGGGTGGGTTAAAAAAAAAAAAAACAAGAAAAAAAACCATCCCTATGCGCAGCGCTTTGGCCTCTGGGAGAACCATAACCCTAATCACATTATGTAAGAGGTTTCTGTGCGCCCGTATTTCACTGCCAACTGTCCTGAAAGCAGTGGTTGCCATGCCGATGCGCTGACATCAGGCACCCTTACCGGATGGCTTGATGGCCACGGCACTTTTTCGGCAGTAATGATTTCTCCGAGGGGTGGCTTTTTGAAGAAAGCCAGCAAGGCAACGAGGGGGTACATCTGTGACCCTATGGGGCGCGGTGGGGGTGTCGAGCAGAGGGAGCGTGCCAGGTGTCGGCGGGGGGTGGGGGGAGCTTACAGTGGCTGCAGGGCTGGGGGGCGCCTTTTCCTCTGCATCACTTCGGCTTGGCATCTTCAGGCCCCCATACTTCTTCCAGTACGTCCAGCAGGACACACACAGGCGACACTGCATGTTGGGGGGGCCCCATGAGTACCACTGGGCCGACTGCATGGCTGGGGGGTGGGAACCACGGGTCAGCTGACACATAGCCACTCTCACTGATAAACAACAGAGCATCTCTGTGGTCCAGAAAAAAGTCAGACGACTGAATTAAAGTGCCCTTTTTATTTGCCTGTAACTGCATTTTGCTGTTTTGAGACAGGAGGAATAACTGGATTCATCATCGATCCAATCAGTTGCAGGCATGGTTAAGCTAGCAGGGCATTATTGATCCAGATCAGTAAAAATGAAAGAGCTGCCCGTAATGATGACAAAGGATGGGGGGGGGGGCGGCCACGCGCCACAGCCCCCGGGGGCCCCCGATACTCACTGAAGCAGCTCTCGCAGGCCCGGCCCGCACCCGCCGTCTGGAACCCGCCCGGCCCCACAGCACCGTTCAAGGAGGCCATCTTGCCGTTGGTGACGGAGATCTGGTTGGGGTTGGGCTTGTTACTATCGGTAACAGGAGAGAGAGAGAGACAAAGGGCAGGAGGAAGACAAACCGAAATAAGGAGAGACTCGGAGGAAGGGGCGGGCCTTGGAGGAGCAAGGTCGAAGCGAGGGGGCGTGCAGGAAGGGCGGGCGAACCGGGAGGGGGCGGCGGCTTCCACGCTCACAGCGGTGGACTCACTATGTCGGGATGTAAACTTGCTTCAGCTTGCTCTCCGCTTCTGCAGCCTTCAGCCGCTTCTGAAACCGGGGCCAGAGCAGAAGTGTGAGCAGATTTCGAATAACTAATACATCGCGTCCATAAAACTGAGTGGTGGGCAGCTGAATGACTAAGAACGACTATCTAGTAACCCAGCGGTTTCTCGGCTCTTGTTAAGACCTAGACTAGTTCAGTAACAATGTTAAGTTATAAACTCAAAGGGCCTTATCAGGTCCATCATGTGAAGATGTACAGCAACATCATGTACCATGTAAAACAAGAGCATCACATGAAAAGCACGGCTTTCAGAAACTACTACAAATGCTCCTTGGCTTACAATGGGGATACATTCCAGTCAAATATGAATGTGATATGAAATGACACATGTGACCGATCAGTAGATGTAATTGGCTTTGGAAAATTTTGTTAAATTAAAAAAAAAAAATACTGTAAGAAACATTGTTGGAAACTGTATGAGGCGTTTGCGCCCGTGATGGCTACAGAGACTGGATGGATGAAGCCATCGCCCGGCATCAGTAGAAAGTATCATACGGCATATCGTTTGCCCGGCAAGAGATCAAAATTCAGTTTGAATGTGCATCACTATTGCAACATGGTGAAATCGAAACACCGTAAAGTGAGGAGCATCTCTACGCACTGCAGACACGCCCCCAAGTCACCTGCTGCACGTATCTGTCCGTGGTCTTCCACATGTAGTAATACTCGATGATGCTGGTCAGCGACTTCCAGGGAAGCTGGGAAGCAGAGCAGAAGCGGGTCACTAGGGGGCGCTCAGTGTGACCCTCCGAGGCTCCCGTAGGAGGAAACATGGAAGAGTGCGTGTGGGTGTGAGAGGGACGGGACTGCGGCCACCGTCGCTTCGCTATGGGCAGGTGGCCGGTTAGCGTAACAGACCGTGGTAAATCCCACCGGGAGAGCCGAGAAATCCCGACGGCTTCTAACTGGCCACTCTATGTGTGCTCACGCCTGAGTATTAATCAAACAGCTCAGCTCCGGTGCCCATGGCAGCCCTAGCAGATGGAGATGGATTAGGCCCAATATAGGGACTCGACAGGATCTGTTAATCTGGCTGCACTACAGTCGCTGGCTCTCCTGCACACAAGCAGCCGGCAGGTGATGAGGAGGGCGTCCAAAGCTGAGGAATGAAGGTAGCCAGCCTGCCGAATTAAGGGGAGGACAGGGGTCATGACGCTCGCGTGCATCCCGTAATGGAGAGCAGGTGGATGCAGCGTCACAGCGCCCCCTGGAGGTGAAAGAGGGGCACCTGCTGGGCCCTCTTGATTCTGCAGCCCTGCTCTCCAGGAGGCTCGAGGCTCCCGTAATACTCACTCAGTGCTATTCCTGCTTCTGTATCCTCCTCCAGGCCAGACCAGAATCACTCCATCTCTCCTTCCTCTCATCTCTCTTGCCTCCTCTCCTCCTCCATCACCCATAACAGTTAGTCTCCCGCTTCCTTCTCCATCTCTACATCTGTCTCTCCTCCGCCCCAACCCCCCAGTGATCCTTTAGTGGTGTCATCTTCATCTCACTTTCTTTTACAAAACTCTCTCTCACTTTCATTTGTCAACTCTACTGACATCTCCCCGCCCCCCTCCCTCTCATTGGCCCATGCTATCAGCCTTCTTCCCTCTCATTGGCCCATGCACTCCGCCTTCCTCCCTCTGATTGGCCCCACCCTCCATAGGACTCACAAAGTCCTGCCGGATGTCGTTGAAGTCCTTGCCGTATTTCTCCAGTGCCTCCTCAAACAGGCTGGCCTCGGAGGCGCTCCATTCCTCCATCTCATCGCGGCACAGCACCGGGCCGCCCTGGGGGACCAGCACACTGATGGCACTGGCCAGGTTGTAACCGTGCCGGTGCAGAGTATCCATGGCGTGAAACTGTTGGTGGGACGGGGGGCAGAAAGAGAACAGTCCTAAAACAGCATACTCAATTCCAGGCCCAGACACATCTCCTATCAGAATCCTGGAAGTCACAGGACCGCAGGGATCTTATACGTTACTCTGCCACGTCGCTGGGTCACATGATTATGGCTGTACTGCTGACTGGGAGGGTTTGGCGCCAGCTGGGTGATGATGAGTAAGCACCCTCCTGAGGGATGGACGCCCTAACCGAGGGCCCGAATTATTCAGGATGAGCTATGCCGACCATGCCGATGGGCCCATCGAAGCGGCAACGGGGGGGGTCAGGGTCGGGAGCAATGCCAAACGGCATGGCACGCTCACGGGGTGGGGGAGGGGGGTGGTGTCACTCTCCATCAGAGAAACCCCTCATTTCTGGCGGGTTATTAAAACCTGAGACCCCTTGAGGCTGGAGCCTTGAATGTGTTTTGCTTGCGAGCAGCAGCCAGACAGGGGCTGGGGGCCTAAGTGCCTCTGATCAGTATGGGCAGAGCGGCACCTTGTGCAGAGGACGAGAAGCAGGGCAGTCAGTTTGCTCTGACTCCCGATTAAAAAGAAGCCATAAAGCGCACAGCGCAACATCAAGATTCCTCTAGAGTGTCAGGCTGGGGGAGGGTGGCTGAGAAGGGAGAGAGGACACCCTCGACCTCTAAGTGACAGCAAAGTGTGGGGCACAATTAAAAGTGATTCCTCTAACGCTGAGGTTTAATACCACCCTCGAATTAGATGTCAAGCTGCATTTTGTTGTCTGAGTACTTCTGCTTTGCACAACGACAATAAAGTAGAATCTAGATCAAAAACCAAATAAAAAATGGAATGTGACGGCCCCGTCTCAACAGCCCTGGAGAGCTAGGGGGCGGCGCCGAGCCGGCGGGGGCGGGTCCTCTCACCAGTGTGATGTCACGGGAGGCGGCAGCGGCGCTCATGTGGAGACTGGGCTGCCGGACGGAGCTGCTACAATCCAGCGCGCGGGCGAACGTCCCCACCGCCCTGCGGGGAGGAAGAGGACAGTCAGAGCCTTCATCATGCCCCTCACGGCCCCGTATCTCCAGTGGGCCCAGCTAGATATCAGCCATCAATCCGGGCGACAGTGGGCTCGTGAGCGGATGACACGTTAGACAAAGCGGAGCCACACAGTGGGGATCCGAATGCTCTGACACAGCACTGCGTTGTTGGGATGGGGTCAAAGGTCACCTGACACAGTAGATGGGGGATTGTGCTCTGATTGGGGCACACGGCGGCTTGCTCATCGGCGGTCCGATCACGGCGCCCGCCGCCATCTCGCTGACATTCAGAGCCTGATTGGCAGATGGCCCCTTGGGGCGAAGCAGACCTCACGGCCTCCCACACAGAATCGGGGATGACGCGCTGGCGAGAAACGGCCGGGGCGGGAGCTCATGGTAGCAGCGGGTTTCAGACACGGCTTCCCGCTCCAGCCCTCCTGCTGTCCCTGATCAGGAATCACTAAATCACAGTCACCGGGTTCAGCTTCAAATGTAACAGAAGCCAATGCAGTGGATGCAGTAGGATCCCATTACCGGAGAAAAGCCTCCCCCCGTTAGCATGAGGTTACATAACAACCTGCAATTCTTCACAACGGCCATCACGGCCGCTCTACCGCCATATAAGGGCACTCGTCTGAAAGACTGTAAATAATGACAGTGCATCAATGCGCTGTTAGCGTTAACAAAGCAAACGAGTTTGGCGTCATCGAACCTCCATCACATTCCTCTGGCACCAGGACTATTCAGTCTGCTGGTGAAAAATCTCCTGCCACGTTTACAAGTTTTGTACCATACCAATCAGATGTAATTTGACTTGTTTAATGTGACCAACAACTCATAAAAGTTTGCCAAATATCTCTATTTTTACCGCAGTTACTCAAAGGTCCATCAGAATATCCTCTCCTGGGAGCTAACCAGCCAACCCCCTGAAGTTTAGCCCGTGGCACCAGCAGCCCAGTAAATCGGTGTTGATTTACCGCCTTGTTCTCTCCTGTACCTGACTGCTGTCCAGAAAAACACCCCTAATTTACCCCCTGGTCCAGACAAGTGTGGCAATCGGCCTCCTTTAGCCTTCCCCCGCGGGACCATGACGCGAGTAATCGCCCCTCAAATGCTTGTTACAATAGACCAGCTCTAACATCTTTAGATCTTCATTGGGAGCCCGTCGAAACTCCATAATTGCCTAAATCTAAAAGCTCTGATTGAGGATGAGGCTGTAATTGATTATTGACTGATCGTGGAGGGCTTCTGTGAAAAGACATTCAACCCCCCTCCCTCCCACACCCTGAATCGATCTCACTGCATGCTTAAAGCCCAAGGGCAGTGACACACATTTGCAGAGTGTGATCACGCCATACATGCCCCGATGATGCCCTTTAAATGCACGCCGAAAAGAATCACTTCTGTCAGACTAAAACAAGAAGTCCCCGGAAAAGGAAAAAGCCAAGGCAGGCCCTAAAATTCACCAAACATGCTGTCAGTTCCCTTTGTTTCCCCAAATTACTGATTTCAGGTGTAAGGGTGATCAGCTACACACTTTGGGTCATTCAGTGAGCCATAGTAAGTAAATTAATCATTGGTTTCTAAAGATTTCGAGGTTTTTCTGCAGGGGTGCCCAACATTTTTTACAGTGAGAGCTACTTTCACAAAGAAAATGCTTTGATGACCTACTGAATTGCAACAGTAAATTTTGCAACTGACCCGGGGACGGGGGCCTTGGTAATATTTGGCCGACTGCGATCGACTGTTTGACCACCAATGAAATGAAGCATTACCCGTTAATCTTCTTGCAGATCGACCTGTGCGGAGCCGTTTCATCGTAACAGGTCTCAGTCAATCGCACTTTATGTCAAATATGACAACGTCAAGTCGTACAGCAGTGCGGCATGTGGTACAGTTAGCCGCAGACGGCCACGGAGATATCGGCGCAGAGAACAAGGGGCCAATTATCCGAGGCTTCGATCACTACGTATACTTACGTTAACATTTTATTAACATATCAGATGCTTTTTCCCCAAAGTGACTGAGGTTAGAAGAAAGGTGTACAATCTGCATGTGCCCCGTGGGATTTGAACCATTGTGTCCTTTGCACAATGCTCTACTTGCTCAACTACTCAACGTTTCGGAAGCCCATACTCAGTGTAACTACAGACTCCAGAAAGCATCTGACGCAGAGGTAAAAGGTGAGAGGTCAAGAGGGAATCGGCCACCTACCTGGCCACCACGAGGAACTGGTCAATCTGCTTGCTGGTCAAGGGACACTGGGGATCCCACATCTTCTCCTCCAGCTTGGACTGATCTCTGTCGTCGGGCTCTCCTGGAAAGGGGGGGGGGGGGGGGTGG
>JAODKL010000115.1:651013-673473 GCA_026780765.1 Petrocephalus schoutedeni
TGTGGTCCATAATGACATCTAATGAGTTGATGGGACATGTCGTTGGACCCAATGTCCCATTCAGCGGGTTCACTGGATTGTACATCTGGCCGAAATCAGATGCACTTTTGTCTTTTTCTGTGATTTCATATTTCAAAGGGAACATGTCTTTTACCCGCATGCTACTGATCTTTAAGCTTGTACCGGGACATAAATTTTATTGCACATTTTTTAATGGTCAGCATGTTCTTGCAATGTTAGTGTCGCACTACTTATTTTATTGAATACGTTCGAGTACAGGGCGTTGGAAAAAAAAATAACTGAAAACTAAGTTTCAATAAGATTCATATTCTGCGTCCAAGGCGCTTGAACTGAACCGTGCGCCAAAGTTACGTTTCAGTTATACCTGCGTAGCCTCACAAGCTCGTATTTCTCATAATTTGGCCTGTGCTATTTAGATATGTTAAATCTCATTCCATTTAGGTCTCAGATGGCTTGTAGAGTCTCGATCCCACATTGTTCCACTTCCCTTTATATGCAAATTTTTGGGGTTATATAGGCCAGGATAACTAAGTGTTTTCGCGGATGCCTTACATTGGTCCCTGGTTGTGCACTGCTTCTGGACATTTCATGAGACATCGTTAATTAAACATTATTTTGAGTCGAGATCCCAGTTGTTCTGCCACAGTGCAGCCATCAGAGTCGGCTTGAAACCGTATTTGAGATATCAGTTGTCTGGTGGGATCCACACTTTTGTTGTGTTTCAAATGAATGTTTGCCGCCGGGTATAAATTAACACTTGACATTGACTTGACACTGCGTTATGGGTTTGTAAACACTCACGGATGCGGGACTAACAGGGTACTCGGGAATTTAACTTAAAATTACTCAGATAATACTCGACTGTGCAAAGCTCGTGATATTGATCTCTGTGTAGTGAAATAACCCTGTCTTGATCAAGTTCGTTAAATTAAGCAAATGTTGAAAACAAAGTGGGTTGAATACTTTTTTTTATTTTATGGAATATAACTGATATGAAGGCACATGAAAATCATCAGATTTCACATAGTGTAGTGTGTGATGTAGAAATGGCAGCTGCCGGCTGCAGTTTCAAAACAGTGTATCCTGGTTTTAATCCTGCCGCGTTTTTATTAAATTGTAACCAACTTCAGTGTAAATACAATAATCAACATTTTCAGACTTATTAATATCATGGTAAATGCTGGGATTTATACTCACAGCCAAAATGGCATATTAATTCACTCTCCCAGCCTTATGTTTTATATAAAAAGGATCTAAAATTGCATGTATTGCGCATAGCTTATTAATCAATGTTTGCATAAGTTTTATCTAGTTTCCCAGTTGTCGAAATAGGGGAGGGGGCGTGTTGTTGGGTGACATCACGGTCCGGGGCTGCCCGCTTTGGACTAGCTGGGTTTGACAGGCGGAGCCACAACCCAGTCTGTGGAAACGGCGAGGTGCGCTCGGAAAATGCACTCTACACGGAGGAGTTTTTAAACCCAACAACCTGTCGAGTGTCTCCCTGAAAAGGGTCAACGATGCATTACTGCCCGTGCAAGAGCAAGCGCCTGTTTCCTGGCAACTTACGGATATTCGGATGTGGACTTGAAAATGGGGGAAAATAAGATGCTGACTTATTCATCTAAGAGAGAGGGTCCTCTCTCTTTCTGTTTCGTATAAACCGGAGGAAAGCCACTTTCTGTGTATGCCAAGGTGGGAATTTAGCACAAAATGAAGTTTGGGAAAAGCGTGTGTATTTTAAATGTGGGTGGCACTAAATATGCGTTACCCAGGGATGTGATAAAGGACTTTCCTCTAAGGAGAGTGAGTCGTCTTCACAATTGCGCTTCTGAGAAAGAAGTGCTGGAAGTCTGTGACGACTACGACAGGGAGAGAAACGAGTTTTTCTTTGACAGGCACTCCGAAGCCTTCGGCTTTATTATGCTGTACGTGAAGTACGGGAAGCTCAGGTTTGTCCCACAAATGTGTGAGCTGTCCTTCTATAACGAGATGATTTATTGGGGTCTGGAGAGCTCACACCTAGAGTTCTGTTGCCAGCGGCGACTGGATGACAGGATGTCCGACACATACACCTACTTCTCCGAGGAAGACACCAAAACAGAGGAGGACCCCAGGGGCCAAGATGAGCTGGAGCAACCGGCCGCCGGTCGCAGGGGGAGCGCTAAGTGGCTGGAAAGGATGCGGAGGACTTTCGAAGAGCCCACCTCATCCATCGCGGCGCAGATTCTTGCTTCGGTTTCCGTCATTTTTGTCATTGTGTCTATGGTTATACTTTGCGCTAGCACGCTGCCGGACTGGAAAACGGCCGAGAACAACAGCGTGGAAGAGCACAGGTACACAGAGAGTTTAGAAGATCCATCAGGGTATTTACGTTTTATTAATATATTATACTATTCAGTGTTCTTTATGTCCCTTTATCTGTTTGCATCGTAATGGAACGCACTGTTGACTTATTTGTGTGAGTATTCTGTGGCGTGAACAACAAGTTCTTATCCCAGATTGATACACAAATGTCAAGTGTAACAGTAATTTGAAACCTAGGCTCAGACATAAAATAGTCTTTTAAGAATTGCCTCATAATTACTCTGCACCGCTAACAACGTAGGAGGCATAATCGTGTGAAATTCCCTTTTAAACAAATGACAGAATGTATATGACACTGGCTCTGGAGGTCGGTGTACTTGAAACAGCGTCTCTTGCGCACTCCGAAAGCGCGCACGCGTAAACGTGCGCGCACACGACAGAGGTTGGAGCGCTGTAACCGTATATTTAATTTCCAGGAGCATGATTGTTGATACTAGGCCTGTTTGGTTTCACAGCAGCATAATTAAGGCGACAGGAAAGCATGCAAACAAAAATACACTGTGCATTCACGAATAAGACCTGGCAGGTGAAGTCCTGTTATGGCTCGAATGTCAAAGAAATCATAACGCTGTTGTTTGAGACATTTTTCAAGAATAACTATATCTTTAGGTAATTAGGCTACATAGATATATTGGCATCTGAAATCACGTTTGCTGTTTGCCATGAATATCGTTATGGATTGTGTAATGTTCTATTGTGTTGTTTTTGTCGGATGTCTGAACTGTTTTGTCTTTTATTTTTCAGAGTAAAAATGCACAAATTACAATATCCGCCGAATTACATAGACGACGCGTTCAAAAATCAGAAAACATCTGTTTCTTTTCGTCAAGGAACACAATTGGTGTTATGCGATCGTTTAAACATTTTAATATCTGAACGGAATAAGAGAAAAACGCAATATATAGGCCACACTATATCCTAATCGTATTATACCGAGACTAGCTTATATAGAAATCAAAGATAGAAGAAAATAATAGCATGAATTAAAGTGTTGGTTAATAATATAATTTAAAATACCGACGACATGTAAAAGAAGTTTAGAAAAAAAGAAAAGAGATTTGTATATATTTTCATTGGCAATTTATATACAGGAATACATATTTGATCGGTGTATTTGCGTGGTCTTGATATTTTCAAGCCTAGAAGACCAGCTAAACGCCTGGATTGAACTGCGCCACTTCTTAAGTTCTGCCCAAATGCCTTGACTTAATGAACCTCTGCGTTTCAGTACAATTCCATTTTACATCTGACCGGTAGTTCAGTCACTCCGCCTCCCAGCTCCGCGCTTAATTACAACTAGGTCATCTCCTCTCGACTCCCGATCGTGTTGCAATGGAGTTTAAGTAGTACGCCCTATATTAATGCTATAATGCAAAGCGAAATAAATGTCATCCTCAAAACCCGCAAGTATGACAACCTAGTCGGAAGGCATTTTTTTTACCCTTGCCTTTGAATGTCGCCAGGTTTTGACGCCTAACGATTGTTTTCCTTAATTACCATTTATATAAAAGCACAACTTCTTGGGCAAATATTTAGAATTTTAAGTATTGCATCTGTAGGATGATGCGCATCGTTTGGACAGAAGCGAGTTCACAGTAATCCGATTTGATCTGGCGCACTTTTGGATTAAACGCACAAAGTGTCTCGGATCAACCGGTTACCAGTAATTTCCGCCTGACAGTAATTTCAGTAATATCTGTAATATTTAACTCATACAGCATCACGTGTCTCCCGGCAACGTCTTTCCACTGTCCAATCTATTTATGTGCGGCAACGGCAGTGTCTCTCGTCCATCTATTTTTCCCTCTCAGTCCGTTTTAAACTGTCTGTCCTCTTTCCATCCTCGCCGCGGGGACTTATCGAAGGAAGTCAGAGAGCTCATAATTATATAATTCGACTGCATGGATACGCGTGTGCATTGCATGCGTGCGGGGGGTGGGGGGGCATCTTCGTGGCTCCCAGCCAACACCAGCACAAGGGCACAGTCCAGGTGGGAGGTAATACCTGGTGCCTAGCCGGTGAAAAGGAAAGCTGGAGCCACGGAACCGCCAGGTTTGTCACATTAAGGTCGTGGCAGCACGGAGCCACAAATGCCGGCTCGCTGGAGCGACGGCTGAGGAGGTAGACCGGGTGACTTATCACCTGTGGCACTGCATATTTTTACCTAGTTTTTACACATACCATGAAACATGGGATTGGCATACATTAAAGCAGAATCAGACACGCAATTAGAGGAGCGATGAGTGATTTTAGGTCACGCTTTGAGTTTCCTTGTAGTTTCGCAGAACTTAGGTTGCGGTATCAGCAAGAGCTTCTCAGCTCCTTGTGCCAGAATACATCAACATAGTTGATATTACTGCTGATGAGCCTCCGAGTTTAGCTTTATGTTTCATAAGCTCAGCACCACTGAGACCGATAGCTGATTGGCATTTGCCGCTCAATTGGACCTCCTCTTGCTGCCAGCTCTACTCAGGTCACGTGTCACCCCATCCCATCGCGCAAGCCCGAGCGCTCAGTCTTCCATATGTCCCGTGTGTGTGAGGCACTCACTCCGCTCTGTTTGGGGCTTTGTGTAAACCAAATATAAAAGAACTCCTTCCCCCTTCTTAAATGCCTCACCCTTTAAGGCACAGCAACCAATCCTGAGGCTGACTGATAAATGCTTATGCGGGATTGGAAGCTGGTTCGAATATGGCCCAGCTTGGCACATATCCCTGCATATCTGTGCAGATGCCTCCCAGTGGTCAGATTTCTCTCCACGTTTCTGAGAATGTGTGACGCATGCACCTGACATCCAGGTTTATATCTGACTTGTTTTACATGTGACCAGTTTTCTGTGCTGAGCTGGACTGGGCCCATTTACGGCCTCATGCTTTCTGATCAGCACAACCCTGACTGTGGAAACCACTGAGATGGAGGATGTACATATTCTCCTCCCTCTAATATGCTGTATACATTATGCACTTATCCTGACAGATAAATAAAAAACAGTCTGGTCCTTAAAGGGTGATAAAACTGCATGGTCGATATTTTCATATTACCATTTAGGGTTAAGCAGCAGGTAGCACACATGAAATAAGGGGGGTAGGGATCTGTCCGGTCCCTTGTGCCTGGGGAGTGCCTGTGAACTTGTTGCTGCCACCCCCCCACCCGATAACGCCTCCCTCTCTCTCCCCTCCCCGCCCCGCGGCCTCAGGATCATCGAGGCCGTCTGCATCGGCTGGTTCACCGCCGAGTGCATCGTGCGCTTCATCGTGTCCCGGGACAAGTGCGAGTTCGTGCGGCGGCCGCTGAACGTCATCGACCTGCTGGCCATCACGCCGTACTACGTGTCGGTGCTGATGACGGTGCTGACGGGCGAGAACTCGCAGCTGCAGCGGGCGGGCGTCACGCTGCGCGTGCTGCGCATGATGCGCATATTCTGGGTCATCAAGCTGGCGCGGCACTTCCTGGGCCTGCAGACGCTGGGGCTGACGCTGCGGCGCTGCTACCGCGAGATGGTGATGCTGCTGGTCTTCATCTGCGTGGCCATGGCCATCTTCGGCGCGCTGGCCCAGCTGCTGGAGCACGGCCTGGACCTGGAGATGGGCAACGAGGACTATGCCAGCATCCCGGCCGCCTGCTGGTGGGTTATTATCTCCATGACCACCGTGGGCTATGGAGACATGTACCCCATCACCACGCCCGGCCGCGTGCTGGGCGGCCTCTGCGTGGTCAGCGGCATCGTGCTGCTAGCCCTGCCCATCACCTTCATCTACCACAGCTTCGTGCAGTGCTACCACGAGCTCAAGTTCCGCTCGGCTCGCTGCACCCGCAGCCTCTCTGCCGAGTTCCTCAACTGACCCGGCCGTCCCTCCGCCGACCGCCTCCTCCTTTGGCTACGCTGATGCTCCTGGTTACCAGTTTTCTATGAACGTTCCTTCTCTGGCTATATTCTTGTTTTCTCATGCTTGTTTCCTAAAAGGATTTTATATTTGATTTCTGTATTTGCTATTTGGTGTTTTTTTCTCTCGGTATCTCAGCTGTGGGTTTTGCACTCTGTCGCTCCCCTTTTGTTAGAGTGAATACTCTCAGTCGAGGCTGTGCCCGGGGTGGTTGGCTGCCCAGGCAGAAGCAGAGCGGCGACTCCTCTGTTAGGCCGTACCTCTCCCCCTTGGATTGTGGGTAACTGCAGAGAGACAATCTTCATTGAGCCCCTGGAGGTTTTCCCCCCTTTAAACGCCAAGTTCTGGTTTTCCACGGCGCTCCTCGCTGTCAGCGCCACACAGCGTGTGCCAGTCGTGTGCCAGTCGTGACTCATCTCTGAGGTCACCTGCGACTCCGTTCCCCTTTATTTCCCGCCAGAGTGTAAATACAGTTTAGCCCGTCAAACAACCTGGCATCGTTTGCATAATGAACTGGGAAGATATGCCGAGTATATAAATTGGAGCATACCCTCCGGAAGACACTGTGAAGGAGTAGAGCGGTAACTATTTCGAATTTTGTAGGAAACTTATTCCGACAGCCTCGGAATAAGAAATCCAGTATATAAATAACAGTATATAAATACATGATGTTCAGAAATGGCGTCGTCTCCCAGGTATCCCCTTCCCTATGCGCTGGGCTTCCTGGGTTCAGGAAGAGGAACTGGTGGATGATTTATGTAAATCAGGTCTGAGAAGATGTGCCATGAGGTTTGCTAACAGCCGTGCCACATCTGTCAGAGTACCTAACATGGGTGGGCATGGAACACGCGACAGGTCGAGTATGGTGTGTACATCGCAAAATCTGCACATTCCATTGGAGAAAGGCTCTGGTGAGTGCAATTTGATCGGGCAACGGTTTTGTGTAGTAAGCGTGTTGTCCGTGAAGCCTATTTGGATTCAGTGAAATGGTCCTCTAACTGAGAGCTGTGTGGGTAGGTCTGTAATGTGGAACAAAATGCGCCACAGAGTGAAGACATGTCATGGAGAAATCGGTGGTTTGGCCGATGCCAACACAGTGAAAGGCGGGAATGTCTGAGAGCGCGGCAGACCTTGGGACCAGCGGACCACCTCTGGCTCCTGGCCCCTGTAGAAGGTGACCCCCTTTGGTGGCACAGACGCGGGGCCTCCTCATTGAGACCTCTGGCTCCTGGCCCCTGTAGAAGGTGGCCCCCTTTTGTGGCACAGACGCGGGGCCTCCTCATTGAGACCTCTGGCTCCTGGCCCCTGTAGAAGGTGGCCCCCTTTGGTGGCACAGACGCGGGGCGCCCCGGAGGCTGGCCTCGATGCACATTCTCTTCCGGCTTTGGCCGCTCCACCGCCTTCTCCTCGACACGCTGTCGCTGCTGCCTTGTGTGGCCCTGTGACACATTCGTCCTCCTCTGCAGTCCTCAAACGATCAGGGAAGCCGTGCTTCACATCGATCGGCCACAGTCAGGGTCTCGTGGGCCCTGACCCGATTTGAGTGGGGCTGACATTGATTGCCCCTTACCTCCACCTTAGGCTCTCTCTCAGGCCCGACTTATCCGGTTTTGACCTTCAGAGCTGCAGTATCGGAGGAGGATTGTGTTCTCCAAAAGAGATGTTTACCGGAATGATTAACTTTACCCGCAAATAATCGGAGAAGCCTGTCTCATCCCTCAGCTCAGCCAAACTAAAAAAAAAAAAGCACAAACTGGAACACAAATCCGTATTAAATCTAACATTTTTTCCCCCTAACTTCAAAAGCTTTTAGGTTTCTGTTGAACATTCTGGAGACTGATTTTCACTCACTGCACTTAACATTATTAGTCCATTAATTTTTTAAAAGCTGAAAGTGCATATTATTCATAACCAAGGCCACGGTTGATGAATTTTTATCTGTAGTCAATATTCACCGCTTGGCTCCTGCTTTGAGAAGATTCCACGCAAAGAATAAATGCGCACACACGATGTAATGGGGCACAGCCCGCGACGTCTCTGCCAAGCGAGCAAATCGTAGCATGTCCTGTTTTCAAGGTGTTATGTCTGATAGCCTGTGGCTGCATGTCAGTGACCCACCTGCAGAAATCCCAGAAGGTTTTGGTGTCCATAAGGCTAGCAGGTTCTTCTGCGAGGTGATAATGATGACAAAAACATGTATGTTCATCTGTTCTCCCACAGCAAGTCCCTTTCCATATTCTGACCACCTTTCAGATGTACACGACTGGAATTGTCCTTTGCGAAGGGCAGTAAAAACTGTACCCCTTTCTTGCACTTTTATGAATTTGTAAACACTCTCTTTCTTGTTTTTCTGTGTTGACTGCTCATGTTCCCTTTCTTCTGTCAGTCAGTCACACTGTCTCCTCGGTTCAGCGGGATTCTTCTTGCTGTTTTTTTCAGCACGACTTAAAGACCTGTTAATGGAAGCAGAGCCGTATGTTTGTACAGATCTGCGATCGCTACGTATGATAGCCAGAAACCGTTTGTAGAAAAATGCCACAAAACAATGAGTAATTATTTTTGTTTACACCTCAATGTCTAATAGATATTGTAAAAATTCCAGAGCCCAGATGTGTTTTTGGGGGCACCCCCTGTAATTACTCTGTTTCTGTAGATCTTTAATTAGTAGAGTGTATTCATTTTGTTGTAAACTGTGACTGCAATTTATGCAGAACCTCATTTTCTTTATTAAAAATGTTTATAGTTTTTAATATCATAAAACGTCTATTTTATATAGATCTTATGTTTCCAGATAGAATGGTTTTATGGCTAAAAGTACTTGAATAATAATGCTAATAATAATAATAACAACAACAACAATAAAAAATATTTTGCTTCTGTGATTTTTACCACATTTCTTGTGTTTCTGGCTGCTGAGTCTCTCTGTAGCATAATTGTCAGTTACCGTATATATCGCTGAGGGTTTGTGGGAATGAAGGCCATATTGGATTATGTTCGGAAAAACACAGTTGACTGTAATCTTGATTCTATGCTTAGGAGCTTTATGCATTGCTGGAATGAACAGGAATTCCACTAAACAGTGATTGCCGTAAACCCCTTAATATTATTAATATTTTCCCACTTAACAACATAAGAGGTGTACAGTTACCCAGTGACCCTGTATTGAAAAAGCAGCTACCAAGATGTATGGTGAGTCCCCACAATGTAAGATATACATGTAAGATATACCCACACACACACTCACATGGTAGTATTCATATCTTTGTGGTGACCGCCCATTCATTTCTATGGGAAATACCCAAATCCCAACAATGACACCCTTGACCCCTACCCAACCCTAACCTTACCCATAAGTAAACAAACAAAATACAATACAATATGGAGTTCTGGCATTTTTAGCTTTTTGATTGCAATCACAGATTTTTATAAAATTGAGATGGTCCCCACAAAATAATAGGCTTTTGTCACATTGTGGTGACTAAATGTCCCCACAATCTAATATATACATTACACCCCCCACCACACACACAGACTATCCAAAATATTTATTTTTATATGTATGTAATAAAATATGCCAGCCATAAATTGCACCGTTTTTATAATCTATTCTAACATCAGTGGCACAGTGCGTCGCTACTTTCTCCAGGGTTCTGGGTTTGAACCCCCCACCCCGCACATACACACCCCCCCAAACCATTATCCTTGCCTTACGCTTGTTTCCTTCTGCAATCTAAAAACATGCAATGAGGTGAAATACATGGATGCATGTGCCCTACAGTGGAACAACAACTCACCCTGTGCTTCCCTGGACAGATGCCAGGCATATTAGATGCAAGATGCATTGGAGAGCAACTAATTGGCATACCTGGGTGTGTGATTAAATAATACAAAGCATGTCACACAGTAAAAATGTTACATAAAATATAAGTATCTATCCACACCCTTTTTATTGTAATGAAGCATTTTAAGTCAGGCAGTACAGAATAAACCTTAATCCATTTTTTTGGGTCCTTCAGTCTGGAATGTCCATGTAAACATGTGTGTAAGAATAACTATACTGCTGAAGTCAAAATAAAATAATAATATACAACCTAATGGGATATTCCACAAGGTGATAGGATTCGCAAAGAATTCAAGAGAACGTGCTGTGCCAGCCGCCTGCGGGTCGCTGTGGGCTTACTGGTTTGGGTCACGGTTTGCCAGGGCGGTTCTGGATTGGTTCGGTTCAACTTGGCTCATGGAGTCTGTGGTCTGTTTGGCCACTACATCAAACCCGGCCCACATCCAGCACAGCTCACTGTCTGCAAGGAAAAAACACTCTTCAGTTTGTATTCCAGTATAATTCCAGAGCTGTTTGTTATTTTGTTGGGTGTTTGCTAGGTACTCAAACGCTCCTCAATAAATATCTGCCAAATGAAAATGCGCACAACAGAGAATTAATATACACTGGAGTTATAAAATTATTGTTATGAAATAAATGTTGAATAAAAATTTTATCACAAAAAAAATAATAAAGTTAGGGTATCCAGAAAGGAACTTCAAGTCTTCTCGAGTCATAGGGTCCAAGTCTTCAGTAATCTGGCCTCAAGTCAAGTCCAAGTATTTCCATCAGTTTTGCAGAGTCGAGTCACAAGTAATCAGATCTGAGACTTGAGTCCCAGTCAAGTTGCAAGTCAGTGACTCGAGTCGCCACCCCTGATAAATACACACATTTTTAACTGTGAGTGTAGTTGTATGTGGCTGTTTTTGTAGTCATACATTTCCATCCGAGTGGTCTGAGATGACCACATATCTTTTGTAGTGTAAATGCTAATGTGTCCTGGACGTGTTACAATACACACAGGACAGTAACGGAATCTGAATGTAAGTGGTCAGCTGGACACTATGGAGACGCACGATAGATTCAGGCTTAAATGTGTCTCGGCCTCCCACTGATCCAATCGTCCAAGACATTCTAAAACCAAATGTAAACAGGGCCATTTATGTCATGACATTGTATGTCATTATATATTATGTGTGACTGTTCAGTGTGCTTAATATGGGTTTCCAGCATCAGGGGACCGAGTTGTTAGCAAGCTAGTAATGCCCCTGTGGTACTGTCCACTTATTGGCATAAACCATGCGCTGCAAAGTCCTTGTGCAATGAACAGGATGGCTGGTAGGCTTGCAAGGCGACGTACGGTGGGCCGGGTTGGATGTGGGCCGGATTGGATGTGGGCCGTTTTGGATGTGGGCCGGGTTGGATGTGGGCCGGGTTGGATGTGGGCCGGGTTGGATGTCCAACCCCGCCTTTCCACAGGTGGCAGCAAGACATACCTGGCTAAAGGCACCGTTTTATAGCCCCGTTAACATTTTAATGTGCACCATGTCTGTGTTTATAACTGCAGGGAGCAGCGGGTTTAGGTAAATAGCTCAATGCAGGTGAACAGACGTCTGTGGATATCGGCAAATTAAGTTAGCAGTACGTGCAAGAATACTTAATTAATCATAGAGCAGGCGGTTCAGTGTGTGCGATAACCGTTAACCAAACCCGTTTCCTTATAAAATGTGTTTAAAACCTTCCCCAGTGCTGCCAACACCTTTCAGTATTATAATTACTGCCTGAAACCATAGACGAGCTGTGCAGTTATTTTGCTTATTAAAGTGATTATCGAACATTTTCACAAAGGAACTCATGGAGTTAGTAAAGTTAAAGATAGGAATTAGTAATTGACCGTGAATCACTAGACAGAAGGATCCTTCACGGATATGATCACAGAAGGCGTGACCAGGGGAAAAATAAACCATTTTGCGAAGCCCCAAAACGCAAAAAGCTAATTTGCCAGAGGATGTCTGATGATTACTGAAATTGTCCTGAATAGTTTGCAACAAAATAAAGAGACAAGCCATTTATAATGTTTTAGACGATTTAACACCTTGAGGAAACAATCCTCTTTAAAGAGTCCTGGACAGTAAAAATAAACCATTACCAAATTAGGTACATGACAGATGGCTGTTTAACATATGGTTTTGACAAATACAATAAATGTTGTTTTTGCTGACTGTTTTAACCTTGACTTTATTGCGGTGTATAATAATCATGTGAATTTCTTCAGTTGCACGCACAGGGTGTGCAGAATTAATCTGCCACACACGATACATCTCAAACGTAAATACTCTGATTAGGTGCTTTCTCCCGTTATTTCCTAATTATCTGCGATATTAATTCCATTCAAATCCCTGCGGTAAAACGTGGCGGCACATGAGCCAAGACCATTTTCTACTATTCAAGTGATGTTTGCTGTCACTTGGGGGCAGGACGGTGCAATATCTCACCGGTGAGGTTAATTGAGTAATAAGTAAAGGAAGTCTGAGAGAAGACCTTTGGGGGTGGCAGGCATATCAATTTGCTTTTATTGGACTCCCGAGCTTCTGTGATTCGCATTGTCCTTTTCAGGTCCTCTTGTGTACGCCTCTATTCCGAGATGCAAGTCATGATTAATTGGCATAGCGGATCAATTACGGCTCCTTAGGCAAGCTTGAGCCGCGGTTGAACTTTCAGCATTATAAACAAGCTTAATAATTTCATTATCTCATGTGGTTATGTTGAATATTAAGTTTTAATTACCTCGAGTGGTTGAAGATTCTATTTAAATAATGATAATCATATTATTATTATTAATATTATTATTATTATTGTTAACAATAAAACTTTTATTTTTAGACATGCCGTAGATATGTTATCGACAATGCAGGTAGATGGCAGAATGCAATGAAGCCGTGCTTATTATGCCAGCAGCGCCACAGAGGCTTTTTGAGGTGCAAGAACTCTGCACGTCGCATTTAGTGAGCGGACCATCAGCAGGACAGAGCTGCGACATCTCACAGCATTTTGGGGACATAATTAGAGCTGCATCAGACTGAGAGTTCGGGGGCCACGGAAGGAAGGCCTCATACTCTGAATAGACAGCAGTGTCCCCTGGCTTTCTGCGTTACAGCAGACAGTATCGGAGCTGTTTAGCATGTATTTTGGGCATGTATTGTCCAATAAACAGCAGTCAGAGGATGGGTGACGTGAAAAGCAGCCAGCTGTATCGCACATCTGTAGTAAAACAACAGTCATCCAGTTAATTTTTCTTCACCCGAGCCCTACAAACAAACAGTTAAGCAGCTGGAAGCCATGGCAGTAGTAATAATAATTGAATTGTGTAATGATTGTAAAGGTGATTGCACAGCTATGGCATGAGAGAATTAAGCAGTGTTAGGCGCTGTCAGACGTGACACAAATATAATTGAATACAGGACCTAATAGCAATCAGTTCTCGTTAAAAATGTTTGCTTGTGTAGAGGAATTAATTGAGCTTAGGAGACTCCCTTGAGATGACGTCACCCCCCCCCCCACAGAGCTTCAGCCAGCTAGCACATGGGACTCGTGTCTTTTGTTATTCAGCTAATCTCCCTGTCTGCTGTGCTGCTCTGGTTTGCAGAAGGTGCGGGACCTTCTGATTGTGGCACCCAGGGTTCACAGACCTGTCGCTTACTGTCTCAGTTTCCATGGACAGGAGCCCTATGCGCCTCAAGCAAGGCGTCCCGGACAAACACCTCTACTGCCCCCCCCCCCCCCCCCCCCCCCCCCCCGGTCCGCACCATCGGGGGGACCCAGTACTGCCCAGAGGTGAAGTTCTCTGCTGCACAGCCCTAGAATAAGTGGCCACTCCTCTTCTTCTCGCTACTTCGAGTTTTTTTTTGCTAATGGGCTAATCTTACTATTACTGGTATTAGTGTTACTGCTATGATGGAATCATGAGGCTGAAGATGGCCATTGACGAGGGGGACATTCACCTAGCGGCTGAACTTTATTATTCCACTGACACACAAAATTAGTTTTAACTGTACCCCTTTGAGTTTTAACTGTACCCCCTTGAGTTTTAACCATCCCCCTTTGAGTTTTAACTGTATCCCTTTGAAGAATGCCTAGCAGATGGGCGCCATCCCCGGAGAGGAAGGGTATCGAGAGAAATCACGGCTGAGTGGAGCCCCCCGGCACCATCCCAGTTCTGGCCTGCCCAGATGCCTGGTTCCATGTGGACCCTGTGAGGACAGTAGAGGTAGGCAGGCAGAAGGGTGCTAGAGTGCTGATGTTCAGGGACCCCCCTTGCCTGTGTTCCCACCTGTCTCTCCCTCTTTTTCATGCTGCTATAGCCATATCTTCCGGAGCCTAGATATTGCACTCAACCAATTGTTTGCACTGCCTCTAGTTTTCTCAACTCTGGCTAATGCACAATTTTCTTACTCCCCCCCCCCCCCCACCCCTTCTGGGGTGTGCTGCCTGGAGATTTTCCACCTTCTCTGCTGTCTGCACGACCACTACCTCTACTTCCGGCAACTCCCCTCCTGCCTGCCTGCCCTTTACCCTCTTGTATCTCGAGCTGTATGTGCAGGACTTGGATGAAGCTCTCACTAAGAACTGCTTCTCTGCAGATTCAGCGGTTCACCATGAGGCAGGTATTTGCCTGGCAGGGACCTGTGGTGGTCACTATCAGGGAGAGGTCTGTTGCATGTCCTTGGTGGCTCTGATGTATAGGTCAGTGACATGAAACGCCTTCCATCTTTTGGGCGATGTCTTATGTTTATGTGCAGTGGAGTAGATATCTAATGTATCTAACCATGTTGTATAGCTTGTCTTTTGTAGGGTCATGGAGGTCCAAAGCCTATCCTGGAAGTTATGGGCTCAAAGCAGGGCAGGATGGGGCACCAACCATGACAGGGTACACACACCTGTCACACACATTCTCACCTACGGACAGCTTGGCTAGGCTGCTAATATTAAGTTTAATATGATGGTGTACCTGCAAGTTGATCTTTGCCAAGTGCAAGAAGTTCTGAGACCCAGAATTTAAATTTGAGGTTATGTTTAAAAACTTTCTGGGAATTGCATCACAGTTACTACAGTGAGTTAAGCAATTTGCTGTTTTGTGCAAGAAGCTCAGTGTAGGTTCTAAGAGTGATTGAGGAAGCTAGTTCAGTAATTACTGGTTTCTCCTAACTTATTAAGCTGCTTCACAAGCTGCAGCAGCGCCGTTTATTTGGTGAAAATTAATACCTTGGTCATTGCTGTTCAAGAAAGATTATTATGGGAATTTTTCTTTTCTTTGATTTGGTTGATTACAGCAGTGACCAATTAGGGAAGCCAGGCTGCCACTGTAACAAACCGTGGCGTAGCCATGGTGACGAAAGTTCGACCCGACTACGCAAAGTGTTGACGGTAGATACGTCAGCGAAGTGGATTTAACTAGACGTGTTTTAGCAGATTGCAGTACCACGGGGGTTTAACTGCCTTCCTCTGTGCTTGTAGGAATTTCGAGTGGCCAAATGTGGATAACCCACCACTTCACTCAGATCATTCAACAGTGTTTCTCTCTGAATCAGTCTTTGAGCCCCCCTATGCCCCCCTCTTGTGATTACTAATTTGACCTCACTCCAGGCCTGTATCCAGAAATTTTGTGAGGAGTTTGATAAGTCCCTCTCTGTAGATACCGCCGACTGGAGAGGAGGTCCCCTCCATATTTTCATGGAACGGGGGGAGGGTGTTGAAGAATATTTCAAACTTGTAGTTCAAATTTGTAATCGGGGGTTGGCTGGGGGGTTCAAACCTTTGATTTTCTGGCTACGTCTTCCCTCTCACATCCAGCATGTATTTCTCTTGCTTTATTCATGTTTGTATGGAGCTCCACTGTCGTTTCCTCCTACAGTCCTAGTATATGGGGGGGAGGCAGACCCCAGCTAAAAGCTGGTTGGCCCCCGGAGTGCCCCCTCCCCTGCCACACACCGATTCGAAACATATCATTGGCTAATGATAAGGTTGGCCCAACTGTATGAATTACAGCCCTCTTGTGTCCCACCTTAAAAAATGTGGGCATTTAGGTAGATTGGTGTCTCTAAACTGCCCGTGGTGTGTGAGTGTGTATGCCCTGTGATAGCCTGCCATCCCATACAGGGTTTCCCCTACTGGCTGAGCCGTGTATCTGTGGGATAGACTCCAGTGAGTCAGTATTGATTAAGTGATTATGGACCCGTATGTCGATACTGATTAAGCGATTATGGATGGATGACCTTGAAGACTGTGCCATCATTTCTTTACGTGGGATAGACCTCTCTGACGTGTTGTGAGAGTCCCCCTCCATCCAGGCGTGGCTGGCATTCCGATTGAATTCTGACTTCATCCATTCTTCATCCTCTCAGTGACAAGCACGCGGCGAGGAACAGCAGCATTAATAATGGTGCTGGGAATGATTCGGCGGCGGGCGAAATGGGCCACATAAATCTCAGGGAATGGAACACTGTGCCATGTGCCGGAGTCGACGGTCAATCATTCAAGAGTCTCCCAGCAGAGCAAAACCGGACGGCCCAGTGGCTTGGGGCTGTTGTTAAGAGATGTTTTCTCACTGCAGGAACTTTTTTCCAGGAACCAGGGTCTTTTCGGGTCAATAGTAGTTCCTCTGAGGTAGTTCTGGAACCTTTTTTTAAACTGTACTCTGGAGGTAGGTACTGATAAACTTTGTTGACTGGTTGACCTCAAGCACTCCATTGCTTTAGGGTGGTGGTGTAGTTTCGTGCTTTTTGTGTTTTCCATGCTTATTGGTTCCTGTTGTGCTGTGGCAGCGGCCAGGGGCTACAAAAGTTGGAACTTGGAACCAGGAAGGTTCAGGAAGGTTCCTGAACTTTGGTATTAAAACACCCAAAGTGGGCATCAGCTCTCCTGCATCCCGCTCTGTCTGTCCCCAGCATTGCCATGGTGATCGGGCATCTTTATGTCCGAGCATATCGAGTTGCCATTCCAGCATCGATCAGCAGGACATAAATTGCTCCTCGATGAATGCTCATTAGCCACGAGCAAAATCTAATCACTCGGGACCAAGCAAGGAGGACTGAGAATGAGACCTAAGATGCCACGGGCACTCGCGTTGGCACTGGGATGCAGCTGTTCTCATGGCAACATTCCTATGGCGGCGCGGGGCTTTGAACACTCCACACAGCGCACCTGACCTGACAGACATGTAAACAAAAGCCAATTCAGTCTCTCAGCTCCTCCATATATTAATAAAATACAACTGCCAGAGTGGGATGGCGGCGGGAGGGGACGCCTTGGGTAAATATGCCATCTGTCATCTGGATTAACATTCAGTAATATTTCCAATAAACTGGGTTGAAAAGAAAGACGAAAGCAATTGAACGTGGGCTGTTTTTTTCCCCTCAAGGCAGCAAGGGCTCTTACTGGGTTGATTCACTGTGAAAAGGCAGAGTGGGTGAGAGGCATACATCCTACCCCCTACTGGACGATGGTGTCACAGGCACCTTTGTGGCCGATGCAGCCATTACATTCCTGCTTCACCAGACTGCCAAGTGGTGGTGACGGGTGGTCACCCCGGCTGGCAGAGGGGCCCTCTGAGGGGTATCCCGATGGACGGCTGGCGTCAACACCGCCCTTTTCACCCCCGCTAAAAGCAGTCCTCATTTGATGTGCATCAGCTCAGTGCTTGCTAGTCACGACCTACATTATAATTCAGACATTTACAAATCCCTCCCCCCCCCGCCCCCCTGCCTACCGGCGCATTTAACATCGCAAGTGTTTTCCATGCGAGCTGACGCCATGGCGATAGCCGCCCTGAGCACGCAGCTACGGCCGGCCCTATTTCCGTGGAGACGTCGCCGCCTGATCCGTTTTTTCCGTCCTCCGGCTCGTGGCGCCGACGCAGATGCGAGCTCCCGCTGGCATCTCGGCCGGCATAATAACGGTGATACCTATTCAAGCACCCGAGCTGCTTGCTGTCAGGCTGCCTTGTTCCGTCTGTTTAACCATTAGTAATGGGGATTACCGTGAGTGTTTGGCAGTCTAATTCAATAGATGCCGTCTTAATATTTCACAGCCGCAACGTGCCGTGTTCACAAACACGACAGCGAGCGTATTGTCTGAGGAAAGCAGGAGCTGCAGTATTAATCACGGACGGCTCTATCCATGAATATCACTATCTGGGCCTTGTGCTCGCTTATATGACACGTCAGCCTCGGAGAAGTGGATTGGCCTGTTAATTAGTAGTAATTAAGTTGAGTGCTCATTAGCAGTGATGAATTGCTCTGATGCCACTCCAGAGCTCTGTGAGGTGGATCTGTCCAGGCTTGAGTTTGGGTTGCTCAGGCTTCGCGTGTTTAGATCCCACCCGGCCTGGTTCTGGCGTCTTGCTGCTTTGGGCTCCATTTGGAAGCTTGTAGAATTGAGCATTAGTGTTAGATTGGCGCCTTGCTCTGCATGCTCAGGCTGAATGACAGAAGGAGGAAAGCTGCCCCGTGCCGGCAAGGTGGCCTCCATCCTTACCAGTAAGCGTAGACGTCAGATGGTGTGGGGGCCGGTATAGTGGGAGGCCGCCCAGCCTGCTTGCTGGATCGGTGGCGAGTGTCTCAGCCCTCGGTGGCACGCTGAGTGGTGCCTGACCATGTTTCGCGGACTACTGGGCCGTGCAGCCACATGGGAGACACTCATGGTCCTCTACGGAGCCTTGGCACATGGCTGTCTGCTCCCTAATACAAGAGGGCCCTTGCCTCCACTTAGGATGAACCTCGGGGCATTCCAGTCCTAATTCACCTTATGTTTGCTCATCTGGGTCTGGCTCAGCCAGCCAGGACAGCCCCTCTTAGATATATGTCACCATGTGTTGGTCGTCAGCGTGACATGAAGCTGAAATAACTAGAGGTTAGAGGGGAGGGCCCTTAGGACAGCAGAGGAGCATCTGCTCAGTTAGATGGACTCTGTAGCTTTCTAATTAGCACTGCCAATTAACTTGGGCCTTTATTTTTTTATGCAGTTTTGTTATACTATCTCTCAGCCAGGCATGGGGTTTGAACTCACAACCCTCTGGACGTGGGTACATGTTCCTGACCCACTGAGCTACATACTCCCCCCCATAATGGTTATTCCTCTCCCCTTCTAGCTCTCACCCCGCAGCTTGTGAGAAGATGTAGCGTTCAGTGAAAGTAGGTGTGGCCACCCGTGTTCAGGATGAAGAGGAAGACGCCGCAGTGCAGAGGCAATTCATACATGTGCATACTCTGAGTGACTGAGGCAGAGCAGAAGTGCTCGGTAATTATGTGACGGATCATTTCCTCGTTGTCACCCTCATGCTGGGAGCTGCCGTAAAGCTTGTGAGTCTGTGGCCAGACTCTGATCTTCTATTTTATTTACAGGAACTACAGGAGCTACGGCGTGTAGCTTCAAGAACTACAGGAGCTACATGCCACAAATGCAGTTCGCCATTCTCTCCCGCAGTGAATCCCCCCGTGCTGAGACGGCTCCTCTCACTCCACGGCCTCACGTGGCTGACAGTCCCAGGATCGCTCTGAAGCTGCTGTGACTAATGACGAAATCGCCATTTACCTCTCTGCTGCCTGTTACCACTGCCACCCCCCCCACCATGCCAAATATTTCCCCCCATTTATAAGGAGTGAGCAGCTGTGCAGTGACCACAGTGGCTAGTCGGAGCCAGTGAAATGCCCCCCCCCCCAGCTGAAGGCTTGCCGGACTGGGTACAGCTACAGTGGGTATACTGTTGCTAGTGTGTCAGGTGTGTCTTAATAAACAGGAAGCAGCTGGGAGCCTCAGGGCAGTGTTCCTCTGTGTCGTTTGTGGCCTTTACTCAAAATCTGAACACGTGTCTACTTCTGCAATGTTCCATGTAAGACGTCACGCAGCAGCTGGTCTGGTTTGGGATTATTTTTCTTCGTTCCTATTGGCCGGATCGCTGCCCCCGCAAACAGGCTCGGCTTTCTAGGCAGATATCGACGAGCTGCGGTTCAGGTTGTAGTTCCGGCCGTGGAGAGGCACTCGGGTGGGTATGAGCCAGGAGACGGAGGAGGAGGTGTTACCAAAATAGTGCCGCCACCCAATCAGAACGTAGTGATAATGTTAAACCTCAGCCGCGTGGGTCTGTTTTGAGCTGGCTTGCTGCATCCTGCTCTCCGGAGGGGAGTGGGTGTGCTCCTTGGCACCACTGAGCCTCCTGATCAAATATGCATGTATTCAAGCTGATAATTGTCAGGGTTGACTGAAGAGCTGGGATTATAAATAACACACTTACAGCTCGGCGATTAGAGGGGCCCTCCTGTTTATTTAATCAAAGGCGATGAGCTTTAATTATCCCGCTCTTGGTGTTTGTTCCTGATTTCCCCTCCCGTGTCATGCAGGCCTGGCCACTTCCTTGCGCCTCTCGGTCCCCAGCACTGCCTGCTCTTTCCCCCACCCCTGTGCCCCTTCCTTACAGGATCCCTCGCTCCTCTCCTCTCCCGGGCCCATCCTCTTCCCTTCCCATCTAGCCAGCTGATGGCTTTGCCTGCCAGAGTGCAAGGCAGCGTTTCGTTGCATAAGTCTTGGAATAAGAACGAGATGATGCCCTCGTCAATTAGTGATAATCGCTTGGTTAATGATGATATGATGTCTCCCCCTACCGGGACGTGTCTGAAAGGGCCGTTCAGAGAGGGTCCCCTTTCACCTGTAAGTGACACGTTCCACTAAGCAACCATGCAGACCTGCTCTGGATTGAGAGTGCACATGGCGCTCAGCTCACAGAGGTTTGGCTTATGTGGGAAACCAGCTTGTGACTCTGTATCGAGATCTGTAACAGATGGGCTGGGGTAAAGGTTCAGGGAGACATTGCAGCGTGGCTTAAGATGTGCACTTAGCTTCTGTGAATGCTGCGGCTGCAGTAGCCTATTACAGGGCCCAGCGACAATGACTGGCGTCTTAACTTCACTCCACAGAGGCAATCTGGGAAGGCGGAAGGGGGTCACTTTTTCTCACCCTGGCACGGCCCGAACTCCCACGGTGCCGCGACATAGCGCGAGAAGCTCTCTCTGCGGCGCCCGCCGGCAGGGGGGCACTTTGAGAGGGTGGTGCTGGACGTGGGCCCACGGACTGAGAGCAAGCAGTTTGGAGTGTTTATCAGGGACCATCTGCCTCTGGTAGCTCCAGATGGGCACGCTTGGGTACAGAGGTTCACTCGCTGTAAATAATGGCCGGCTCTCAGGCCTCCCTCCCACTTTTCCCAGCCCTCTGTTGACCCCACTCTCGTCTCCCTTCATTTGTCTCCTTGCTAGCCTCCAATCCCACTCTACCCCCCTCTTCGGAGGGAGCGACGTGTCCTATTTCAGAAGGTACCAGAACGCATTTTCCCGCTGCCACCCTCTCTAACTATGAGGGGGCCGCGGAAGTCACACGGCTTCGAGGCCCCCTGGAGCGGAGCATCCTGATTGGTTGTTTTCTGTGGCCGTGGTCCATTATGTTGCCTTGGTATCTAATGAAGCTCACTCAGTAGGTCAGCTCTCCTCTACTTAGGGGTGACCGAAATAAGATGTTACCGCACGACAAAGGATCCGGCTAATGGGACCAGAAACGACAGCTGTTAGACTCAGAACTGCACTACAGAGATATCATTTTGTTTTCGTGGTATTAATTACCGGCACTTATTGAAATGTCTCCTCGCCGCGACGTATCTTCAAAGCGCGTGGCTCCCCCAGCAGACGGACGAGCGTTGCTTATTAATCTGCCCTCGTGGCTGATTTGGATTCCTGATAACGAGCAGAAGTCGCGTGGTAAGAGGCCGGGGTCAGAGCCAGCCCGGCTCTAATGGAGCCGCCGGCTCCGCTCTCCCGCCAGCGCCGGTGTCTTTGATCCACTTCGGGGCGCGCTAGCCAAATTAGCCTGCATATACTTTCATTTCATTAATACCATTAGTTTAAGGATTTAGTTTTTAGACCAAAGGACCCAACAAGTACAGGACATCCTCAAAAAACATGACTAGTGAGGTCATTATGTCGGTCCTCACTACTTCAGACTGTTCAAGTTGATCTAAATCTGTGAATGCAATCAAAAAAGTAAAAATGCTTAAAAAATCGTGCGTTTTATTTGGTTACTTATGGTTATGTCTTGATTGGGATTAGGGTTCTTCCCATAAAAAGTCCTCGCTAAGACAGGAATACAAATGTGTGTGTGTGTGTGTGTGTGTGGGTGCATGCGTGTGTGAGCATACTGGCATCCCATTCATGGTCTCCCCTGTCTCATTTCCTGCACTTCCTGCCATAGTTTATTTACACTCACCGGCCACTTTATTAGGTAAACCTTGCTAGTACCGAGTTGGACCCCCTTTTGCCTTCAGAACTGCCTTA
>JAODKL010000115.1:674889-687167 GCA_026780765.1 Petrocephalus schoutedeni
TTGCTGACAGGAGTGGCACCCGGTGTGGTCTTCTGCTGCTGTAGCCCATCTGCCTCAAGGTTTGACGTGTTGTGCATTCAGAGATTCAGAGATTCGGAGACTGTCTCGCTGTGGGTATTTGGAATAAATTCACCGATAGATTTTCGTTGTTCCTTTCGGCAATCCAGTGGCAGGGGTCAAAGTGGCGTGTATTCAGCAAGCAGTAGAACTGAATGGCCATCCGGCGGGTGTCTCTCTGGACGGGTCGCCTGACTGTACAGCATCGATCTCACTGATCTGAGACTAACAGCAGGCACTGGGCTGATTCGTATCTCAGGGCTCCTACAGCGTGCTTCCTCAGGCGCTGGCCCACATCTTATCCTAGCCCGGGTGATGGAGTTTTTCTGGGTCACGGAGTCCCCAGCCGCATCTGGTTAGTCACATCTGGTTAGCCATGTTTATGTGAGTTTGCCCCTTTTCTTTATATATGTATTCCTCAGTGGCCCACCCCCCCCCCCCCCCCCCCCCCCCCCCCCCCCCCATGGTGACCTTCATTCAGAAAGTAAGAAGATAGTGTAGCCGGAAAGCCGCCAGTGTTAGACACCGTTCTTTGGGTTTAATCTCGTTTCCTACTTTAGGGTTGCCAGGTCCTGCGACAGATGTTTTTTTCAATTTCCAGTCTGTGTGAATAAGAGAATTTAAACTGGCATAGAGTGCGCAGGAAGCTGTGTGAGGCGGCCACCCTCCTGCTGAAAGGGCATCCTGCATGTTTGTGGGTCGCACCACGGCTGCCCGAATTAGCACTTTGCTGCCAATGGCTTATCGCCGGCGGGCTAATCAGACACGACTGGGTCGGTGCCGCTTCTGCCAAGCCGACGTTATTTCTGGGAAATCAGACGGCTTAGAAGTGCTGGCCCACATAGCGTCACGGCGGTAGTGCGGTCCGCGGCGAACCCCGCAATATTGTAATCTCAAAGCGCCATGCCGCCTTTCATCTGGGGAAGCGCTGCGTGGCTAACATCACCTGTGAGCCTGTGGGGGTGGCAGCTTCCACAATAGCGCTGACTGATCTACACGCAAGTCCCCAAGGGGAGGGCTTTGTTCCCTTGTCACTTTCCCTTTGTGGCTGAGGTGGGGGCATGAAGGGGGTCGGTGTTGGGTTTGGGGGGGGGGATGCCTCCTCCTGGCACTTGTATCTGACAGCCCTTCTTGTTGATCCTCGGTGGAGGTGAGGAGAGACACCAGGCTGGGGGCACCATGATGGTGGGGCATATCGGCTGTGTTTCGCCCTCCCCTTCGCCCTGTTTGCCAGCTGATGTCGGGGGGACACTGCACACCTTGGGCGCTTCGCCCTGGGGGCGCGGAGTGGTGTCTGAGCCCTGTGTGAGCCAGCAGTTGTCACTAACCCTCTTGTGATATAGGCTCCTTTTTCTATCCGCCAAGAGTATCCTCCAATTTAGTGTTTTCCTGTTGTGCTCTCAGTTCCAGGTGGTGGGGGGGAGGGGAGGGGGGGGCGGTTTAGCTTCTCCGATGTGGGGATCGCCCCCACACGTCGCCACCCGGGGGGGATCCCCGCAATCGGCAGGCGCAATGGGGTGCCAGCTCCTCCGAGAGCAGCCTGAGAAGGTCCAGGTCGACACGGGGAGCTTCAGCACCCGGTGGCATGCCGCACTCCAGACGGCTGTCTCCAGGGGCAGGGCGCGGCGTCCTGTCGGGTCCCGGCATTTCGGAGACGGAGCGAGCGCGCCGCATGACTCATGTGTCTGCTCGGCAGAGAGCTGGGTCTATTTCTGGCTGTCCCCTGGTGCCTCTCTTCACAACTCAGATTGCTCCTTAGGGTGGCACGAAGGCGTCCGGACTGAGATGAAAGGTGCCACGGAACCTTCCGGGGGTGAAGTACCATCCGGATGGTGCCCCGGGATAGAGCGGTTCAGCAGGGGCACCAGCTGAGTGTTTCTGGTGGCCTTTTTGAGTGCTAAATCACTAAAAACATATAAACATCCCCCATCCCCTTAGGGCTAAATACACCATTTGGCCAGTTAACTGCATTTCTGCCACAAAGCGTCTGAAAGGCGCTCTAAATCATTAATCCAATCAGACGCCGGTTGTCCTTTTGAAGCACCATGACATGCTGGGTGTTGGGTGGCATTCACACGCAGAGAGAGATGCTCCCACTCCACTCTGCCCAAGTGAAACATTATAGAGAAAAATTCATAACGGCATCACCCGGCACTCTCCTCTGCCAGCATACATTTCCTCTCTTTAAAGGCACCGTCAGTGCTTCCTGTGCGGTTTGTTTTTGGGTCCATCAACCACTTGCAGGTGGCTGGCTGGCGTGTCACTGGATTGCATTAGGATACAGTCACACCTGCTGCCTGCAGAGTATCAGTGTGATCACGGACATGTGGATTCTATGAGCGCACCTTCTTACATGTACCCATGACTTGTGTTGTGTTGTGTTGATGGGCATCTTGGTTTCTGGAACATAAGGAACATAATATAAGGAACATATGACTGGCTTTTGTCTGGATTATCGATTGCACTAGACTCACATTTTATTTTATTCTTTGGATGGTGGGAAATTCTGAAATGTAGGTCCTGATCATAGCATATTTGCGAGGGAACCCTCGACACTGACCTTCAAGATCCATAGGCCACCCTGGGGTGGTGCATCTCGCATAGAGCTAATCGGGGATCAGAACAGCATATCGACCACGGGCTCTCGAGGCTGAATGAGCCACGTGTGGCGGGGGGGACATGTGCCTCCCCGAGCACCCCCCTCCACTCCCCCTCATCCTATAAAGAGCCACGACCACAAGCAAATGTCATCTCGCAATCACAGGATGCCGCGCGACACTCTCGCGTATCCCAGATGGCATCTGAGGCACCATAAGAGCGCGCGGTAAGAAGAGCATGGGGGCGTCGGGCAGCGGTGCAAGACAGGGGGCTGGGGCTTATCTCTTATGCCTTCAGGTGGAGCCTCGGCACGCGGCGTTCTGCCAGTGCCCGTGTATCACGCTTGTCGGAGTGATGGAATGAGCAGCATGTGTCCTGCTTGTCTTCTGGATGTTATTCTAGATGTTCACAGGCACCACATACAGTAAAACTACATCCAGAAGGTAGTGTTTGTACACATGGCTCTTTTCAGGCCTGCAAGAATCCCACCGTGAACCAGTAAGTAACCAAACAAAACACATTTTTAGTTTTTTGATAGCATTCACAGATTGTTATGAAATTGATGTTATTCCTGCAGGTAAAAAGTTTTTATCACATTGTGGGAAAATCTGGTCCCCACAAAGTAATAATTATAAAAATACACACTCAGACTTAATGCTTCCATCCGCCTCAATGGAAGACAAATGAATTTCACCGTTCTGCAGACCCTGTAATTGGGTCGAAAAGCAGGCGTGACTAACCACCTATAAAGAAGGAGAATGTTTTCCAAAATATCTTCTAAAATTTTGAGTAAACGGCTAGATGTTCAAAATCATTTTCCTTTTGAGATGCTTATAATTGTAAAGCCTCTTTTTCTATTCAAAACTTTCTTTCAAAAATTTGAGTATGTCTTATTGTTAAAAGGATAAAAGCAGTCTGTCACACAGCTCGGGCATCAATAACAATCTGTGAAACAGCCACAGAGCGATACAGCGTCCAGTTGTTCCCTATTTCAATGGTTAGTTCAATAGAGTCTGGAATTTAAAGTGGAAATAGTTTTAGGTTCAAGTTCTGCTTCTACAGTCCTCTTGGAAAATCTTAAAACTTAAATGGTAGTCACTTAAATGGTAGTTCTCTGTTACGTCATTCCTACCAACTATGTGCTGGAGCTAGTGCAGGCTGGAGTTTGTGCCCAATCCAGAACTGGTTCCGTGTATTTCCACTGCCAAAAGCTGGTCCTGGGCCTGGCCCAGAAAAAAATGGCTCCAACACAGTACCACAGAAAAGCTGGTGTTGGAATTTGGGCCTGTAATGTTAGCATCCAAATCCTCCTCATGCCCATAAAATTCAAGCCTTAAACGATATAATTTTGTGCAACATCGCCGGTGCCGACAGCAAAACAACTTGCCAACTTATTAACAGAACAACGGTACATAATTTTTTATTCTATGGGAAAAATGAACCATTGTTCTGCTGGTCAGATTTAATAATTATAAATGTGTCGCAGGTTGAATAAAATATTATGGCACTCAAGTGGCAAAGACATCATGAGGCGGACAGCAAAGCTCAGTTTATAGCAGCCTGTTTTATTGCATGATCCTTAAAAGGACAGCGGTAAAACAGTGAGCGAGAATAAGCTCACTTACACAGGTAGATGTGTGGGTGATAGAAGTGGATACAGATGATAGAGACAGAGTGCAACTAGTCATACTCGGAAAACTATGAGACTTAAAGGCTCATTGTTTCAGTTTGGAAGCTTATAAAAACCTAAAATCCGAAACATATCAAAATAAAACTAAATTCATGTGAACCTTTACTTTACTCTCACTTCTGCCTACGTAACATTTCCATTCTGTTCTTTTTTGAAACTGGTGGAAAGACAGGCAGGTTCGCAAAAAAGAAGTGAGAACCAGCCCAGCACCAGCACAAGCTCGGTGTCGGTGGAAACGAGTTATGTGCCTCGTTCAGTGACGAGCAACGTGGACGTGACCTCATCGCTCGCTTCAGCCTGGATGCAGCACAGCGGGACGAGACACGTGAGTTTGAGAAAGACTGTCAGGTTGTGTAGTTTCCCCCAGTAACATCCTAGAGATGCTGGCCTCAGCATTTGGGTTCTCCAGCTTCATTTTAATTTTTCAATTTAAAACACCAGAGAGAGTTACTATTTTATATGTGGCAATGAATCGGCAGCATCAGTAACTATCAAGCCATGTTGTGTAAGCTCCATAAATGGCTTGTATAAACCATGCACCTGTCTTCCATCTGCTCATCCTGTTCAGGGTTGTGGGACCTGTAAAATCTGTCTTGTTTTATCAGAGCGTGATCACCACAAAGCCCAGTCCGGCACCACCCACACTCGCAATACCCATCTTAACACGACCCGAATCATGCCCACTTTCACATATTGCTGAAAATAATGAGCATGATCTCGGGCTGAAGCAAATGGGCCTCTTCATAAATCGGCCTGGACTAGTCGTTTCCCTCAGCCTGCTGTTTGATGCTACAGAGGCATGAGACATTCTTTCTGGGCCTGACAGTTGTGAGTATCTTAGGGGAGAAAAAGTGGGTGAGATTTTTCACGACCAAGCCGACG
Source organism: Petrocephalus schoutedeni (assembly GCA_026780765.1). Classification (NCBI taxonomy): domain Eukaryota; kingdom Metazoa; phylum Chordata; class Actinopteri; order Osteoglossiformes; family Mormyridae; genus Petrocephalus; species Petrocephalus schoutedeni. The sequence continues at coordinate 680,117 of JAODKL010000115.1, forward strand.
CTCGGCCGAGTCAATCAACACCTGACATCATCGGCCGGCTGATGGGGGGAAGTCACATGAATGTCGCAGCTAGGGAGAGCAGAGCTGCTGCTGTGGGCGGAGAAAATCCCCCCCACTCCATCTCAGACAGAAAAAATGGGTCATTCAGTAAATGTGCGCGGTACGGAGCCACCGGTTCTAACTCGGTAAGGCACTGACTTTTCTCAACCACCTGCCAGGTTTCCTAATTCCTGCTTTGCACGATGATGGCCAGATTGGAGACATTCCCTCTGTTCTGCATCTCATTTATGCGTTTCGTTACTGTTTATTGATCCATTTATGGTCACAGACGGAAAATCAAATGGTATATACAGTATTACATAATTGTTATCTCTGACTGGGATGCTCTCTCATGGGACATAACTGGGGGTAGTAGGCTGCAATAGGTGACAAGAAACTAAAGCCAATACTGGGAGAATTGGGAACTTGGCAGGTAGTGTAACACATTGCTCTGTTGGTCCACTACCCTGAGTAAGAGCGGAATATCTTCTGGGGGCTGATCAATGTGTCACTCCAGATAGGTGATTCCAGCTGCTGTCATCAAAATCTGTGCTGACAGGGGTCATCTGAGAGTACACCAAAGGAAAACTTTGATTGGCTTAAAAAAAGAAATATTATATAGCCTACGCTGTATGTAATGTGCTTTGTATGGCCTTATGTTAATCAGATGACAGGTTTTTGTCTCGTGTCTTTCTGGTATGGGCAGGTGATCTGAAAACGGGGCCTGAATGACATTTTCTGTACTTGCCTGCAGGAATTTAATTGCATTTGTAGGTCACCATCCTGTGGAACGTCTATCAAAGAGGTGCTTGTGAGCTTGTCCCTCCTGTGGCTCCATAAATTACTATCAGAATCGAATTTTTCCCAAAGCAGATGAGCAGTCAAACTCGTTTCTTCTTGGTCCTGAATATAACATAATTATAGGTCATTAAGTGTAATTTTGTCTTGCTCCTGAAGTCTGAGCAGATGTATTTTTACTTACAGTTGATTACAATATATGATGATTTGGAATTGAATAGGGCAAAGGGTCACTGCATCAGCAGACTGTTTAACAAGCTTTATTTCTTGGGAGAGGTGTGTGGTTCCGTGGGTTTGGACTCCGTGCCCATGATCACAAGGTCGTAGCTGGCACCACTGGGCCTTTAGCTCCACTTGCTTCAGGGACTGGCTGGCCCAGCTCTCTGATTCTCAGTTTTTATTGCTTTGGACAGAAGCATCTGCTAAATGAAAATGTGATGTTTTTGCCAGCTGATGCCACTTCCAGCTTTTTGATCCAGTGAAGCTGACGATGTGTAAATGTGAGTCCACGATTCCTGCGCCTCTACACTGGAATCAGCCACCGTGAGGCGCTGTTCTCTGCCTTCCTCCCAAAAGCCGCAGCTCGTCGACCACGCCTCAAGGCCTCAATATCTTTCTCCTTGTGTGGGAATGGGGGGGGCACATATCTTGAATCAAACGTCAACGCATCTGAAGCTGAGAGACATGCTTGGCCCAGCGTGGGCTGTGGGCTGGTTTCATCCTCTTGGTGAGAGAGGGCCTGAAGCATTTAACTCCATCACACAGACATAACTCACGCACTGCCTCTTGTATGCAGTTATTTCTGTTCCCGCCTGTTGCCAAGGGAAAGTGGGCCGGTCCTCATCTCACTGCTGGGGAGGGACAGACACAGTCAGCCCCAATTACGGAAATGTGAGATATTCGGACAGAACATCTCATGCCTTTTGCTTCCACCTCCTTGGAGTTCATATTGTCTGATTCCAGTCTTGTTGATGCTGTCTGAAGAATGATTCCTATTCATCTGGGTGACTTTAGAAACACCATCTTTTTTTCATCTGCAATTATTTTAGCCGATTACTGCAGCTGATGGGGGGAAAAAAAAAAAAAAAAAAGCAGGTCAAACGTTTTGTTGGAAAGTGCTCTTTCGCTGCATTCTCTTTCAGCGCCTTTCATTTCCAGAGCTGGTTGTGGCTGTTTCTTCCAAGGTCGGGTGCCTCAGAGAGAGACGCGAGTGAGTGCATGCGATTGCAAACAGTGAGGAATCATCCTTTGACAAAAGAAAGCTATTTGTCTGGCGGCGTGGCCTCGTTTGGGATGTGCTTCGCAGTCGGCTGAACAGATCTTGATGATAGAACGACCACGGCGTCCCAAAATGTGAAAGAGTAAACAGAAGCCGCATGGGTGTCACTATGCAGAATTAGGACATAAATCCCAGTTTCGCTGCCATGCCAATGGAGTGTCTCTGTTGCAGGTCCTTCATGCACCCTCAGATGTTCCACCTGAATTAAATGGGTAAACATGGTTACCCCAAATGATTCTTAACCTTTCACCCGTATGACAGGTGGATGCTAGTCTTCCAACAGAGTCATGGTGCCTCCGCTTGAGCTGGGTCCTTCCTGTTCCAGTACACACTTCACTCCGTGGTAGGCGGTCGGTCGTTTGGGGCTGTGGAAAGTCGTGCTTTTAGATATTTCATGTATAAGATATTTTATCGGAAGGTTTACAGTGCCATGTGGCTCTGTGGGTCAGGACGCTGGTTTGAAGCCTGTGGTCGATAGAGTCATGTCACTGTTGGACTCTTGAGCAAGGCCCCTAACTGCCATTTCTCCATGGATAATGGTTGACCCTGCTCTCTCGACCTTTCCTGCATGTGACCTTTGACAAAAATATTGAATAAAAAGAAGCACATTTCTTTTAATTGCCTGAATTTCACTCAAGGCCTTGCTGCAGAGCTTATAGTGAGTGAACAGATAAACATCAAGCTAAAATAAAAATGTCATCTTAACCCGCCTCCTACCAAAATATTTAAAACCTATGGACTACTTGCTGGGGTCTGCAGGCACCAATAAGAATACGTTACTATAAGACACAATCATAATAGCAAAATAATAATAATAATAGCAAACCTGATTTCTTCTTAGTGCAATATTAGTTATGTAGTTAGTGTTATCTAAAGAAAGAAATAAAATATTTTTTTGCAAAGGTGCTATTAATTTTAATCTCGTAAAATGAAAATCTATACTTTTCCTTAATTCTTCTTTCAGCTTTTATCGCAAGTACAATCCAGATTATTACTTAAAGGCTTATTTACCATCCTTTGATTCTGGTATCATGTACTTTTCAGTAATTTCAAGTAAACATTTGTGTTGTACTTATATGATGAAACCAACCAGGGTCATTTTGACCCCAATATAAAATAAATGAAATAAAAAAATGTTCCGACTTATATGTATGATATCATTGTGGCTCCGTGGGTGGTGCTGTTGCCAGACACCCCCAGGTTTGGGGCTTTGATTGCCATCCCTGCTCTGTATGGAGCTTGCATCTTCTCTCCATGTTCTGTGGACATTTTCCCGCTGACATTGGTGAGGTTAATTGATGCTTCTACAGTTGCCCATAGTGTATGAATGTGTGTATATGACCTGAGATGGACTAGCATCCCGCCCAGGGTGCACCCTAGCCTTGTGCCCAGTGCTGCTTGGCAGATGACTCGAGACTTGGACTTGACTTAGACCCTATGACTTGAGATGACTTGGATGCCATAGCGTTCATTTTATAATTGCAGTGTATTTTAATTCTCAGCTATCTGCATATTCATTTGGCTAAATGCTAAGATTCCTGAAATAATTTGTTGAAAACATGCATGGAAAGAACTGTGTTGGAAAGAACTGTGTGAGGACAATCATGCGGAGACTCTTTTCAGCTTGTCTCTGCCAATGAAGAACCTACCCTACAACAAACTGTGAAGTTTTTGCTGTAGCAAGTTTTAATCGCTAAAGGTAAAGAAAAAATGTGACATAGGTAGGGACTCAAATCATTTGACTCACAACTTTGCTTGGTCACAAATTTGATGACTTGTGACTTGACAGCAAAAATTATGGAAAGACTTGGACATGACCCAAGACTTGACTTAGACTTGTAATGTTTTGACTCAAGACTTGACTCGCTAAGGAGTGACTTCACATCCCTGGACCTCAGGGACCCACAGCTGGTCCATGTTTTTGCTGCTGCCAAGATCCCTGTCAAACAATCAACATTTTTTTTTCTTACTTTGAATATCATCTTACCTTTGGAACACTTGCATTTCAAATTGTTAACAGAGCATGTGTGGAAATCTGTGGTCACTGCCTCTGTGTCCATCTTCTTAAAAATGACTGACAGAGTGACCCTACCCCCCTTGATAGGGGCAGAATTTGGTGCCCTCGAATGGGGTTCCTTTGGGCTCCAAAACATTTATACTTTTAAAAAGCACTAATCAAAGCAGAAATAGAACACAATGATGTGACACCATTAGGGACAAGTTGATTGCCAAAGTCATTAAAAACTGGAATTATTAAAAAGCACCTGTGAGATATGGCATGAAACATACCTCAGGGCTGCTCTGATCCCCGTTGGTAGGATGAGGGTTAAAACATGTAGAAGCAGTAGCTTCTGCTTTGAGAGTCATTGCTGAAGAGCAATGTCAGTTGTTCTCAGAGCAAACCATGGAAGAAATAGAATCTCCTTAATAGCGCCACTGAATGAACTAGTCCAAGCCTAATGAGAGCAACCAGCAATGATGTTCTTTTCACATGTTCTTGGTCCTTCCAATGTACACCAATCAGCTATAACATTAAATCCACTGACAGGTGAAGTGAATAACATTGATTATCTTGAAATGGCACCTGGTAAGGTTGCCATTATATATTAGGCAAGCGAACAGTCAGTTTTTGACGTTGATGTGTTGAAAGAAGGAAAAATGGCCAAGTAAGCGGATCTGAGGGTCAAATTGATGACTTGGTCACTTGGTCTTGTTGATGTGTATAGAGAGCAAAGGCTAGTCCATCTGGTCTGATCCAACCTGAGTGCTCCTGTAGCACAAATTGCTGAAAAAGATAATGCTGGCCATGGTGTCAGAACACAGTGCATCACAGATCTCTGTGTATGGGGCTGCGTAGCTGCAGACTGGTCAGAGTGTCCATGCTGAGCCGTAACTGTCACCAAAAGTACACCAGGACGCACTATGGCAGTGGTTTTCAATCCTGTTCCTGGCGCCCCCCCCCCCCCCCCCCTGCCAGAATGTGTTCATTTCAACCCTACCTCAGTCAGGTTTATATGGTCCTTAATAGGCTAAAGCTGGTTAAAGACCGGACGCGGCGCAGATGGAAAACCACTGCACTATGGGAAGAAGGCAAGCTGGCAGAGGCAGTGTGATGCTCTGGGCAATGTTCTGCTGGGAACCCTTGGGTTCCAGGCATACATGTAGATGTTCAGTTTGACACATGCTCCCTAAGCATTGTTGCAAACCAAATACACCCCCTCATGAGAACGGTGTTCCCGGATGGCAGTGGCCTCTTTCACCAGGATAATGTGCCCTGTCACACTGCAAAAATTGTTCAGGTATGGTTGGAGGAACATGAAAAATAATTCAAGGTGTTGACCTGGCCTCCAACTTCACCAGATCTCAATATGATCAAGCATCTGTGCGATGTGCTGGACATACAAGTACAATCCATAAAGGCCCCACCTCACAACTTACAGCACTGCTGTTAATGTCTTGGCACCAGATGCCACAGGACACCTTCAGAAGTCTTGTTGGATGCATACCTTGATGGGTCAGAGTGGTTTTGGTGGCATGAGGTGGACCTGCTCAATATTTGGCAGGTGGTTTTAATGTTATGGCTGATTGGTGTAGTTTATCTACCAAAATGGAACCTGTTGGTAGAACCATCCAAGAGATTATCAATGAAGAATGCTAGGAATTGTAGCATTAATGAGAAAGTGTAGGATCCTTTACTCACCACTGTAGGAAACATACAGGAGTTCAGTACAGCAGCCTCTTTGGATCGCATTCTTTTTCGAGTCAGGCAGGTCCCCTTGGTGAACCCTCCTCTACCTCTTGTTTAATGAGAGGCCACCCCAAAGTCCTCGGAGGCGAACAGTGATTGGAAGGATAGTCTAATATCTCTCTTTGGCCCACGGTATCAGGCCTTCAAAAGAGTATATGTGTGGGTGTCTCAATAGCACTTGGCATTTCCTAAATTACTGTGAGATATCTGCATGGTGACCCTGGGCATCGTTTCATATTTTCTGAGCGACTGAATGGTTTTATTGTGCAGCAGGTCATGGCTAGGCCACATGTGCTGTGTGGAAGGCTGGGAAACAGTCCATCCGCTCCTGAGAGTAACACTGAAAAATGTAGGAGAGGACCAAGCCTGGTTCTCTGGATTAGAAAGGAGGCTAGATTATTGTTGGCCCACTGAGACATTGAATGGGGCATAGTGGAGGTTCTTGTTTGTGTTTTGCATGCAGACTGTGTTTCATGGCTCAAACCAGCATCAAGGATCATGGTACTGGGTGAGTATGGGATGAAACATGAGGTATTGGGTAGAGGTGGGCGAATGGATCCAAATATCGATAGTATCGATACCAACGTTGGTATTGCTATTGGATCGATACCAGCGTGATGAGATCGATACCGTTCCAATTTCTCACCTCTACGGTCCCAAAAGTCTGTGCGAACAAGCACTGCTCCGTCTGCATCTTGCAGCGCACTTTGCTTCTCCGTCTCCCCCTTGCTCTGCTGTGGTTTGTTGTTGTGTCGTGTCATGTGACTCAGCGACAGAAGCACGGCAACACGGCAGAGAAAAAGAGGAGCCAAAGGCTGAGAATTAGGGCCAAGAGTAGTTTGTTTTTCTTTAGTTATTTGCACTTCATTTACTTGAAATTTTCAAAAATAACTGTGTGCACTGTCTTTATAAAAGTAGATAAGTGTAATCAAAGGGATATTTATTTCTTATTGTTGCTTCTAAATAAGTAACTTTAAAAGAGTAATTTAAGTTTTAAAACATTTGATCTCCAATAATTTATGCAGATTTCACGTTTCTAAATTTAGTTCATTACAACAATAAATAAAATGGTTATAAAAAGAAAATCAGATTTAACATATTGATGATGCATTGCGGGGCGGCACGGTGGTGCAGTGGGTAGCACTGTCGCCTCACACCTCTGGGACCAGGGTTCGAATCCGGCCCAG
>JAODKL010000115.1:693269-711165 GCA_026780765.1 Petrocephalus schoutedeni
CATTGCTTCCGGGATAGGCTCCGGACCCCCCGCGACCCTGAACAGGATAAGCGGGTTGGAAAATGAATGGATGGATGGATGTTTTTCAGGGATGACAATACTAGCTTTTGGCCACTAGGTGGGAGAATGCTGGGGGCAAAATTAATGTGGTTTTATTGAGTTAATCTATTAGTAACTTCCGTCTAGTGTTTTTACGGTCCTGCAGTTCCCATTACAGACTGTTTTTTTTAATCACAGGTAACACCTAGCTAGGAATTAAGCATCTAATTTCTTAATTGTCTTATAGTCTGGCGCAAACCACAAAATTGTAAAAAACCACTATCCTGCTGTCCTTTAGCTTAGTTGTAGCTTGTTAAAACATTGCTGACATCACTGTGTTTTCCATTTTTTTTTTCAAAGGAGTACAGAGCATAATAGTCTTTCAGAAGTTTACCATAAATCCTTCCTGTATGAAAACACACCATCTGAGAACTTATTGTGACATTTATTTGCCTGTTAAATACCATCTTGCAGATAAGTTTTGTGAATATAAACACAATTTTTCAAGTCATATCCCATGCGGCATTTCATACTGTGATTTTCTCCCTGACTTTGCATAGTTTAAAAATCTCCCATGTCAGCAAATAAAATGACCGAGTCATAATTATTTCTCAAGCGATTCAAGAGATGTGACACAGAGGGACATTTACAAAATGAAGGAATAAACCACTGCAGAGTGCCAGCATCTGGGTTTGCAGACCCGAAAGAAGAGAAAAGATCAAAGTAATTTATCCTTTGCTGGTTAGATGTCCATGATCGCATTTGTTCTCAGCAGATGCTTCCACACAGCCAGCCCTAGCGTCCCTACGCGTTAGCTAGTGGGTTTGTCTCTGTGGAGATGCTGTTGGCGAAGTCGGATTACATTTCCCTGAAAGATGTGTCAGTGTATGTTTTATTCATTTATTTGGACCCTCGGTGTGCCTGTTTTTTGCTTTTATATTTTGGATTTACGTAAGCCAACAGTCACACTGCAAATATCCATCCATCCATCCATCCATCCATCCATCCGTTCTCTGCCACTCATTCCATTCTGGGTCTCGGAAGCAGCAATCTAAGCAATGATGCCCAGACTTCCATCTCCCCAGCCACCTCCTCCAGCTGCTCTGGACCTGCTCTGGAGGGATATCAAGGCATTCTCAGGCCAGCCGAGAGATGTAATCTCTCCATTGTGTCCTGGGTCTGCCCCGGGCCCTCATCCAGGATGGACATGCCCGAAACACCACCCCAGGTAGCCGCCCAGGAGGCATCTTGGACAGATACCTGATCCACCCCTTACACTTTCTCCATTCTTCCCTCATTCGTATACGGGGACCCCGAGATACTTAAACTCTGCCACTTAGGCAGTGAATCACCCCCAATCCGTTCAGAATCATGGCCTGTGAGTTAGAGGTACTGATCCTCACCCCGCCCATCTCACACTCGGCTGCAAACCACCCCAGTACATGCTAGAACTTTTTTTTGATTAAGCCAACAGGACCACATCTTCTGCAAAAACCAAAAGATGTGACCCCAGCAAATTCCTCCCCATGCTATACTCTGCTTATCCTGCCGCTACCTGTCAGCAGCTTCCAGGATCCCACAAGCTAACCAAGCCTTCTTCAGTCAGACTGCGGGTTACTGTCACGACAGGCAGCAACAACCTTACAGCCACAGCTCTAGACAGCCACCACACCGATGGGGGCACAAGAAATTCAACCAGAGATGTAAGTTAAAGATCTCCCAGATTGGGGCCTCTGCTGGACAGTCTCAGCACACTCTCACTAGTTTCCACAGGAGTTCTATCAGGTTGAGGTCAGGGCTCTGTGCAGGCCAGTCATGTTCCTCCACACCAAACTTGCTCATCCGTGTCTTTGCAGACCTTGCTTTGTGCACTGGGGCGCAGTCATGTTGGAACATGGCTTGGATGCAGCTGCCTGTCCATAGAAACCCATTTTATGAAGCTTTCTATGTACTGTTTTTGAGGTAGTCTGAAGGCGACATCAAGTTTGGAGGTCTGTAGCTATTGACTCTGCAGAAAGTTGCTGACTTCTGCACACTGTGCGCCTCAGCATGCCATGTCCCTGCTCTGTGATTTTACATGGCCCACCACTTCATGGCTGAGTTGCTGTTGTACCCAATTGCTTCCACTTTGTTATAATACGACTAACAGTTGACCGTGGAATATTTAGTAGCGAGGAAATTTCACGCATGGACTTATTGCACAGGTGGCATCCCATCACAGTACCATGCCTGAAATCAGGGAGCACCTGAAAACAACCCATTCATGTCTGAAAAAGTTCATAGAGAGCTTCATGGAATGGTTTTCAATGGCTGTACAGCTGCATCCAAGCCTTACATCACCAAGTGCAACCTCTTTTTCAAAATGATTTTATACACCTGTGGCCATGGAAGTGATTGGAGGAGTGTCCCAATACTTTTGGCAACATAATGTATATACAATAATACTTCACATTTCGCTTCGTATACTTCACAGAATCAAACAAAGCTTTCTGAGATATTAATAGAGAAATATATGCTAATCTCACCTAGCTGTCTAAAACAGCCCACACCACAGGCATATCCTCTGCATTTCCGTTTTTACAGCCTGTATCTACAGCAGTTCTGTGTTACCAAAGGAGCTTTTCACCCAATCTCCCAACTTTTCAAGAAGATATTTAAACTAACAAGGGACATGAAATTGTGAGAAAATTACTCTAATGTAATGTAATGTAATATATTTATTTATTATTATTATTATTATTAGTTGTTGTTGTTATATTTAATTTTTAGCCGAGATGTGCTGGATCCAGGCAAATGGGTCCAAATTAGTGCCGGAACACAGACAATCAACAACAGAGGGGTCCCGGGATGCGTTCTGGCAAGATCTGGCACAAATTAAGCACTGCTTATGACTGTCAATAGAAGATGCTGTAATGATTTATTAATTCTAATACCGACCATTGTCATGCATAATGAAGTTATCTATAGTGCATTGTAGATGACGGCTTCAAGTGTCGCCATTATTTCTTGCAATTAAAAAGAACAATTAGAAATTCACCTTTCCCATGTATTACTTTTAAAACATATTCCACAGTTATCAATCTTCTCATATATATTTGCGAGCAGTATTGATGAAATCCCAAAATGCATTACTATTTAAAACTTCTATGGCACGAGTGCATTAATCACTACAACCGCATAGTGCACATTAGATATTCACATAGTGTTACACCTATTACCATTTATTTGTATTCCAGAAGGCTTTGCGATAATATATGGTTATTTTGTAGCTAAGCGTACGAGTATATGAGTCATCATCCACACGTAACTTTAGATTAAAACACTGCTACAAGGATGTTCTTAGTTTTAGAAGGCTTTCATACTCTGTGTCTATTGATCCCAGTCATGGTGGGATGTAAAATGTATGACAGAATAGAAGTGTAATGCACCAAGGTATGCATTTTTTTTATTTGACAAATTTAATGCAAATGACTAACTTGCAATGCATCACAATCATCTCACAGTGTCACAGGACTACACAATAACTGTGACATCCTATATTCACTGAAGATTATTTCTATTGGTGGTTGATAATTCATTTGTACAATTGCCGTTAACTGGCCAGGTTTCTGCCCCTAGGGGGCGCTCTGTAGTCGGGGGTGGTGATGTGTGTGTCTTTCAGTTTCCTCCCCCAAACTTCTGTTCTCCAGTTATCCTCATGAGGGTGTGAAATTTTAAATGTATCAGCGAAAGCCTTTCATTTTGAGTAGTGGAACAAGGCTCATTGAAAACCATTTTAAAAGTGAGGAATTAAACCAGGCTCCATACCCAGGGTGGGCTGGGCTGAAGGTGTATCATGACAAAACCAATGAAACTCAGGTGGAACTCTGCAAATAAGCAAATATTCATTATGTTCATATTCATTAAAGCACATTTTGTGATGAGCAACGCAAACTATGTGCTGTAAAAATATTTTGCTGATGCATGAATCGCAAATATACATATAGAATTGGACTAACATCTGACACTCGTATTTAATCACATTTCAATGTTCTGAGGGCAAAATAAAAAATGATTGGTTCAGAGAGATAACCAATCAGGTCTTGTACCAGATGTCAGACCAACCAATCAGATGTCTTGACCTCCCCTAGTTGCTTCGACCCACCTCCTCTACAATCTAATTGGTTATGTCTCTGAACCAATAATTTTTCATTATGCCCTCAGAACATGTTTGTGTGAAAAATACTCCCATGAGCAAATTTTATAGAGGTGATTGATGTAACATAGAATACTTTACAGGAGTTTGCCTTGTGATTTGTTGTGTGTTTAGTGTGATTTGCTTTAATCAATTAATTAAAAAACAACTGCACTTACCACTTAGGATATACATGATGCAACTGATCTCTGTGGTGCCTTATAATCAGAATCAGGCTTTATTTACCAGTGATGCTACATGTTCAAGGAATTTGCTGTGATTAATTGGTTACAGAGAACACAGCTATGCAACATTAAGACAATACACAAAACATTAACTTTGGAGAATATCAGCCAGACTATGCAATGTAATGTACACTGTACAATATAGTATAGTTTGCACAATATTGCAGTGAAGAGGAACATACTGTGTTTTATATATATATATATATATATATATATATATATATATATTACCTCAGTGTTTTTGGTCATAGTACTTTATGTAGCTGCAAGCAATAATAATAATAATAATAATAATAATAATAATAATAATAAATTATATATATATGTATATAGTCTTTCCAAGGAAGCATAGCTCACAAGTTATGCAACACCCTACATGTGAGCTTGGGGACTCCAGAGCTGAATTATAGCAGGTTCAAAAATACATTTTAATTATCGCCTGATTTCCGGCTTAGACACTGAAAAAGATAGCTGACGATCCAAAGTACTTCAGTAAAGTAATTAAGATCTGGGCACAAGCCAAAATGAGGGTAAACCAGTGGTGCTCAGGGCTCTCTGCATGGGGATTAGCCATGGGTAAGTGAGTGCACCACGCAATAACTGCACAGGGCCAAGAAGTTTCTGCAAGGCATGGCATTTCCACAGATACAATATTTCTGGCTGGTCGCCCGTGCTGTTATCATACGGTGTAATGTTTGTAACTGTAGAATCATTAAGCACTGAAAGGGTGGTTCTGTAGAGTTGGTTGGCTATTTGTGTTTGACAAACATAAAAAAAAAGATTAAAACTTTAAACCTTTGTTTATGTGATGTCACATAGTAATGTTCAATTCTTCAATTCTTCATTAATTCAATTCATTTTGCAATCCTGTCTTCACAATGTAATAACTACAAAGACACGCACACAAGTGTTTCTATTTATATCTTTGTGGGGACCAAAACCCTATGGCCAAAACCCTAATCCCAATCCTGACACCCTTAACCCTTACCCAGCACTAATCTTAACCATAAGTAACCAACCCAAATACAAGACTCTTGGCATTTTTACTTTTTTGATTGCATTCACAGATTTTTATTCACAGAAGTCATCCAAATGGGGACCTGAAAAAATGTCATGGGGGGCAGGTGGTAGCCCTGCTTTCTTCCCACCTTCTCCCCCGCCTTTGACCTCTCTTCTCTAGACCGTCACTTCTCAGCATCTCCTTCCCGTTTCGCCTTCGCTCCTGAGGTAACTTCCCCTTCATTCTCAATCAGCTTCGGTCTGAATTAGGGTTCGGGTTCATTTCCCTCTTCGCTCTTTGCCTTCATGTTGCTGTTTTGCCAAAGCCTTTTATTATATCCCTTACTTATTCCATATCAATAAAATCACTGAGCATCATTTTTTATGGTAATACTCCTAAACCTTTCATGGGTAAGAGAACAAGATCATTGCTACTTTTCTAAGTTATTTATTAGGAAATACCCTGTTTAGTGTATTGATATTGTAAAACCTTTAACAACAAACATCCCCATTAGTAACTTAATATCATATGTAATAAACAAAATACATTGAATATAACAAAGACGTTAACAATCAGCCCTGTAACAGGCATTCAACCCCATTATGAAATGTGATGGAGCTGAAGGTGACGGTGTAGAAGATTTGTTGTGAATGCACTGCACGATATTATCCAATTTAGATATTTTCGATATCCATAGCTACAGGAACACTTTTTGTTAAACCTTGTTAACTATGAGTTATCCCCAACAGTTTTGAAAATCTGCAATTGACAAAGCCCATATGTGCATAAAAATGACAACATTTCTATAGAAAGTGAATGACAAGCTTACTACTTGCTATGCTATGTTGTTCTGAAAACTTTGAAGTTGTCAGTTTCTCATAAATGATGTAAAAAATATCATACCATTATTCTATGGAGGGGGGGGAGTGGTTGCGTTACGTGGTTGAATGAAACCGAAGGACAATGTTAAACACTTTCATTTCTCTGAAAATTCATGTCTTTTCAGAGAAAATGAATAATGCTTCATAAATTGACATCTTAATTCAATTTAACCAAAAAGCACAGTATTGTTTTACATTGTTCACTCAAAATGAATAATGTTATTATTATGATGGGGACAGGCAAAAATCCTGAACAACAAACATAGAAACAAATTTCGATTTTAATTCCTGTTTTCTTTTTTTTTTATCAATGTTCCAAAAGGTTTATCAGTAGTATATCTTGGGACACTAAAAGTACTCAATGGCACTGAATCTGTAGAATGACCCAGGAATGGTTATGGGACTAATAAGCCTTAAAAAAGCCGGGGGTTCACTAGATGGGAGACATGATACTTATCAGCCAGCGATAACCCCCCCCCACCCACTGTGCTCATTTTGCCTGCACATGTGGAGGAGGGGGTTCCAACAGCCAGCACAGAGAGAAATATGTCCCTCTGACACCCCCCTCCCCCCGTCCCAGATATGGGCGAGGAAAATACCACATAACACCCACACATATAAATAAAAGATCGAACAGAATGCCCCAGTATGCAACCAGAGATGGAGACGGAGCAGAGAAGCTGTCCACAGGCGGCTGTGCTCCAGGATATCACTCCTGAACACGCATATCCAAAAAATCCAAACTGTCAATTCTGACATAAGCCAAAAATTCAGCAGAAGCTAAACTGACAGAGCTATTCATGTGAAGGCGATTTGGAAATGGATCAATGGGACCCTTTGAACCTCACCTGGGTAAATAGCTTGAAAGATGGATGGATGAAAATGTGGCTAGGAAGCGTTGTAGTGATGTCATCCAACTGTGAAATGATGTCATCAAACCTTCCACATAACTGTGAGGGTGTTAGTAGTCCCAGCACACAAAAAACCCCTCCCCAAACACATTAATACCTGATCAAGTCCTCTCCATGGCCCCCAAACATCTGTGGAAGCAACTTGATTAAAGTTGAAGGTAAGAGGTGCTGGAGAATAACTGTAATATCTGTATACCCACAACCCCAAATGCAATTCAAACAGAACTTGGTGCAGCTCACAGATTGGACCAAATTACACATCTGCATTCAGTTCCACTTATGTAAATAGCCAATCACCTTGAGCTGAGTCAGACACAAGTGGGTTTGAACCCAGGTGTGATGGTCTTCTTCTGGCTCTTCAACTCATTTACAGAGAGGGAACTCCACATTTCAGACACTGTTCAGTATTCAGTACACACTGGGAGGATGACCATATCAGTAATGAAAGGAATGAGCCCTTTCCACAGGAAATTAAATCGGACAGTTTGCGGCTTACTCACAGTTGACGGCACTGGGTACAGCGTAAGATAAGGGCCCAGTGTTTTCTCTGGGTCCAATAGCTGGGCAGGCGTGTGCTTAATGAGCAGTAAGCAGCAGAAAAGGCCAGTTCCACCCCGTCATGATGGGCCCTGACAAACAGTGCGTTCTGGAGAGATTCGCATGATATTAGAGTTGGCATGCAGCGTGACCAGCAGCACCTGGTGGAATAATGGTGAGAGGGCCAACACCACTGACCGCAGAGTGACTCCATAATCAGAGAAGTCACATTGAGAGCTGGGCTGCCAGAGGGGACTGTGTGGCCATTTCAGTCCATTTCCATAGCATTCAGAGGACATGAGGGCTGCCACATTCTGGGAATCCTTCTGCAGACCTGAAGAGAGAGGCCGACATAAACGCTGTCATTAAAAAAGCCCAGCAGAGGATGTACCTCTTTCTCCAGTTGAGGAAGCTCCACCTATCACGGGAGCTCATGTCTTGTTTCTACACGCCGTTCATCGAGGCCCTTCTCAGTTAGTCCACAGCGGTCTGGTTTAGATCAGAAATGCAGAAAAGATCATCAGCATTGACCTGCCCACGCTCTAGGAGCTGTACTTATCCCAATTCAGGAAACGCGCAGGGAAAATCATCACTGACCTTCGTACCCAAGCCACAACCTCTGGTAGGCACAATGACTGTGCACCAAAACAAACAGGCACGAGAACAGCTTCCTCCTGCACACTATCGCTTTCATGAAGGGCTGACTCAGCTGCCTCACTTCAGCCTGAACAATTACTATAATGTTGTAATTAACTAACTTACACCAGAGTGTTGTAGTACTCATATCCGGTCACGGTCTAGAAACCACTTTCTGACTTATTTGCTCTGGATAAAATTGTCCACTGTGGCCCAATCAAATCTGGCCTCCTATTCATCCCCTATATCTAATTGGTGAATCTTCTCCTGCCCCTTCACCACCTTAGCTACTGTGTGGTGAGCGTACTGGTGAAGTTCGCAACATTTGTGAGCATGGCAAAGAAACATGATTACGATTTGCAATGTTCTTTTTTCTTTTTGTCCTGTATCACTCACAGTCAACCCATTAGACATAGGCAGTTGCCTAAGGCGCCATCTTCTGAGGAAGCTCCACCAGTGACACTTACCTTTGGCCCCTAGTAAGGCTTCAGCCAGCACTGGGCGTGTGTCAATGTGGGCGTGTGACAGATGACAGGCAGATGACGCTGCCCACACCCACGTTCACCTCGACTCCCCCAACCCCCCGCCCCCCCCAACCGAGCACCCACTTGCTTCCCGGCTTCCTGTGAATGGCGCATTTGAAAGCTTCTCATTTATTTACCAAGGTCTGCCACGGACAAGGCCCCGAGCTGCAGCCAGCCTGTACCAGATGTTCAAAATCCATCGCTTGGCAAATCAAAGCACTCAAAATTTGATTTTTTTTTCCCCTTAAAGTCGCACAACAACATTAACGTCAAGACCATTACCTTCCAAAAATGTAATTGAAGTGTGTACTACAACAATTTATTCTGTTCCGAGGAAACATCTGCCCGAATTTTGTGTTGAAATGGTTTACTCCTTCGGTGCTGATGCCGGTGCACTGACCACATGTCACTGAAAATTCGGATCACCTACGTGAGCGGAGAGTAACCAGCAGGAGCCCCCGTTTGCCCCGTTGCGTCCTGCTGCTTTGCCAGTTTGGTCAGCCACAGTGACCAGGCAGTTACTGGGGTGGTCAAAAAGACGCTCCCTGGCAGGCAGTGGGTCCCCAGAAAATGAGCGACGAGACAGAGCCTGGCACATGTGAGGAGGGAGAATGCCCCTAAGCCTTATGAGCCTAAGTCTTACGGGGGTGGGGGTTGGGGGGATAAAGAAAGCCATCAGGTAAATGTCAGATAAAGGTGACATTTCCCATACATCTGCGATCACCTAATATCACTAATTACTGCCACACCGGAGCACGTAGAGGTCAAACACATGATTCATGAATGTACAAAGGCTTTAAACGAGAAGAGACAGCCAGTAATATGAGGAACCGCCACACACGTAACACCTATAAGCAGGAGTAACCAAATAGAGCATTTAATACACACTAGCAGCCCCAGGCGTACACACACACTCATGGAGGTCAAGCTTGTATTTTTGTGGATGCCCCACTGACCAGAACTCCACAAGCTCCAAGGCCCTAAAACTCAGAAACCCAAGGAAATTCATTGAAGAATCAGGTTAGATGGTCTATGACCTTGTGTCATGCCCTGCCCGCCCGATCCTCCTGAGTGCCACGCCCCATCGCTCCCTGTCCTGCTTCAAGTCAGGAGGAGCCCCTCCTGATCCTGAACCCTGCCTCGCTTCTCTGCATTCCCTTCCCGCAGACGTGCCATGCCGCCGCCGCTGGCAGCTTACCCCTTCCGGAAAGCGTGCCTGACCCTTAAAGGGGTCAGGTCCATTGAGGACACCATCCCGTGGATCCCCAGAATCCCCAGAAAGGTAGCACCGGTGGTTCCTGCTCCGGTCCCTGTGCTTCCAACTCCGGTTCCTGTGCTTCCTGCCCCAGTTCCTGTGCTTCCTGCTCCAGTTCCTGTGCCTCCTGCTCCAGTTCCCGTGCTTCCTGCTCTGTCCCGCGCTCCGCTGCCTGCTGTGCTCTGTTCCGGTCCAGGACATGGTGCCGCCATGCCCCCGTCCTGTCCAGAAGATGGTGCCACCGTGCCTCCATCCAGTCCTGATGAGGGCGTTGCCACCCCTGGCTTCGGGTCAATCCGACAGGGGAACGCTAGGGTGAAGGGCCTTTCCATGCATCCCTCTGTCTCCCCAACGCTCTCTGTCAGCGTTCAGCAGCGAAAACGGAGGATGAAGCAGGAAGACACCCCCGCCGGGTCCTGCCAGTCTCCAGACACACCCAGTGCGCTCCCAGAGGTATCGCCCGACGCACCTAGTGTGCTCCCAGAATAAACCTTGTGGATCCCCGATCCTGGGACTCCGTTTCCTGCTTCCCTGCTCCTTGTCCGGCAGCACATTACACCTTGGGACCTCCATGGCCACGAGCTTCAGGTGGCACACCACAGTAGGCACCCCATTACAGCTGGGGGGCAGTTCCATCCTCATGAGGGGAGCTTTGCTAGGTTTTTTAGTCAATTTGGCAACTGCTTTGATACCATTTCTGCTCAAGATTTAATCAGAGATGTGATCTCCCCACTACAAAAAGAGAGCATCTTCTGACTGTGATGACTAATTTATCCTGAAGAGCTGGGGAGTGCTGTCCACCACACTCCACACATGAGTGGCCTCCCCCCCCCCCCTCACATGACACAGACCTATACTGTACTGTATGATGACTCATGGTCGGGGATTCAGCTTTCAGGAAGCAAGAGCAAATTAAATAGCCATAACATTTATCAGCTATGATGTCCATCTATCCATCCATCCATAATTCTTTATCCATCGCAGCATTAAAAAAACCTAGAGCCTATTCCTGGAAGCTCAGTGGCCATCCAGTAAGAAATGGCAGCCCAGTGTATAACAAGGGTCTTATTCAAAAGAGATTCATTACCAAAGATAAACTATTCAGAAATACTTGAAAATGATAAAATAAACCTTTCCTCTGTCTTCGGGTGGTACAGGGCACATCTTCAGCCTAGGAGAAAAATGCTTGTTTGGTGTACTTGATGCAAATTAGTCTGGACGAGTAGATGCCAGTGATTTATTGACACATCGACTGTGATGACCTGGAGCGCATCTTGTCGACGCATCTTAGTTGCGTGATCCCCATGGGAGATCCACCATCCTGCCTGGCCCTGCCCGCGGCCCCAGTAGGGAAAAGGGCACGGTGATTGGGAAGGCGACTCATCCACAAACTAAGCTGGCAGGTAATCAGACCCTCGCCGTGGGGCGAGGGAAACATTTACGCCCCCTGCTAACCCGTCAGCCTGAAAGGGGAGGGCCGTTGGTTCTGAATGAGCGTGTGCAGTTTGCACGCGCCCAGCTGGGGATCGTGGGTAATCAGAAGCTGGCTACAGACAGGATCAGAGGGGAGTGAATAGATGCTTACCCCCTCCCCTTTGAGCAAGGCACGTCTGGATGCAGCTTCTAACAAGCAAACCTTGCGTTCTACACCCCAGACTCAATTTGCCATTTTTTAGGGGCTAATGAGGGCGGAACCGGCTTAATCCCGACACGTTTTAAAGCGAGAATGAATGGGAATCCGAGCAGTAAACTGTAAGCTCCCTGCACCGAGGTCGCAGGAGAAGATTCACGTCGTGCCGAGGAAGAGTCTCCGGGGAGGAGCAGGGGAGGTGTGGGATGCAGAGTGCTGGGCCTGAGTCCTACTTTGGCTCAGAACGTGAGGCTAATCCTCCTCTCAACCTCCTCTCGTATCGGCCCTGCTGCTAACCAATTAGATCTCACTCCCATTGATGAATCACTGTCAAATGTAAGGTGACGTAAGGTATAAGGTAAATATAACCTCAAAATTACAGAATCTCCATCTCATATGAAGGACGGGGTATTATAATGGCCTGTTCCTTCAGCTAAGCCCACTGCCAAAGGCACGTCCGGAAATACCAATAAAAATCAACCGGTATATTAACCCCCCCCCCCCCCATTACAGGATAATGACCTGGCAATAACATAACATGATGTTTTGAATGGCATGAGAATGGGTAGATGACAAGAGTCACCAGCATGTTTCTGCCCGATAACAGAGTGTTGTTTATTGCAACGGATGTAATTTTCCCATGCATGGAAACCCTTGAATGCCTCCTCTTAAATTACCCTGCAAGCAGACTCTTGGAGGTCTTCGTTAAGGTATAGCATTTAATTAACGCTTGTCAGGGAACGAAAGCAAAACGTGATTAGGGCGGACGACTCTCATCTTCCTAACCACACAGATACCTTAATAAAAGCGCACAGCCTCTCCAATCGGGGACACGCACATAAAAATGAATAAGAATCAAGCTATTTAAATCAACACCAGACCTTGGGTAGTTAGTTCGGATTCAGAGTGGGAGCCCTGATCTCTCAAAGGTCACTCCATTCATTGAATTCACAGTATCAAATTCACAGCGTTAGTTCTTAGAATGGAAAGCAATCCAGAGCTATTGGAGTGTTCAACCCTTTGTGACACACTTGAGAAAAGATATGATTTAAATTGTTTGCCTACCAAAGGGTGTCGAATTAACTTTTTTAATTTGTGAGTGGGGACAAAGTTGGGGGGTGTGGTTAGGATAATGTTCCAGGCACTCCTAACAGTGCAATTTTATCAACAGACGAAGCATCCGACGCTCACTGAGGAAAAATTACTGCCTTTGACTGAACCACCACTTCATATTTCAAGATGAATTATTCATAACGCGTCTTCATAAGATCTGGGTACGTCGTTCAGCTTGTCAGATATTAAAATGTTCTCCTTTGTGTCCCCAATAACCTGGCTCACTCATCTCAGAAGGCAGATTCTGGCTGGTAGGGACAGGAGCAGTTGTCTTCCACACAGCCCTGCAAGCATCTGCTTTATTAATGCGCTGGCAAGTTTTTGAGGAGCGCCTTGTTAGGACAATTCAGTGCCCCAGGCCTTATGACTCAAGTGGAGGTAGCTTGCTTTCCGGCAGCCCTGAGTGTTCATTTACGTGATGCACATGTATGATGATCCAATTACTGGCGATTGTAATGCAAATCTGAAGGATCTCAGGTTTAGCAGCAAAGCAAATGCTCAGATACATCAATATGGTGTCCATGTTTGTCGATTTTACCCATTCGACGTCACCAGATCAGACACCCAGCAACTTGACAACTCTGGAAGGCAATGGGTGATAGACCTACAAGCACCTGGCGTGTCTGGCAGTGCACGTCTCCGGACTGGAAAGCATGCGTGCACTCGTGAAGCTTACGGCGGGTGTCAGCGTTGACCCAGGGTTTCTGGTTGGGGAATGGCTGGACAGTTTTAGTGGGAATGCATTCCTCCATGCAGGTCTTTATGAAATCAGTGACCACAGTGGTGTATGCGTCCAGGACATGTTCAGAGATTCATCCTCTGACCTGGACGAGTATATCACTGTGGTCACTGATTTCACAGATTTTACAAGAAATGTCGGTGCAATCGCTGGAAAGCCATCAGGAGTGTGAAACGGCAGTACAGCAGTAATGTGGACTCCCAGTTTAGCTGTACATGTGACGCGTGCCAGATGTGGAGGGGGATTCAGAAGCTGACGGACTACAGACCACAACCACACACCCTCGCTTCCGACAGCCCATCACTCCCAAAGGAACTGAAAGCGTTCTATGCGTGCTTTGAGCTCGCTAACTCACACCCGCCAGAGCGAACCCTGGCAGCACCGCATGACGTCACTCTCACCATGTCTGTTGCGAACGTGAAAAAGACTTTCAGCAGAGTCAACACCCGCAAAGCTGCTGGTCCAGACGGAATTTCGGGTCGTGTGTTGAAGGTCTGCAGTGAGCAGCTGTCTGCCGTCTTTACAGACATTTTTAACACCTCCCTGCAGAGCTCAACTGTCCACATCTGCTTCAGAAACACCACCATTATTCCAGTTCCCAAGAAGAACAAAGTCAGCTGCCTTAATGACTTTCGGTCTGTTGTACTAATCTCCACTGCAATGAACTGCTCTGAGAGGCTGGTAATGGGATGCATTAAGAGCTCCACACTGACCACTCTGGACCCCCTGCATTTTGTATATCGTCACAACAGATCCACTGAAGATGCCATCTCACACACCATTCACACCACCCTGGCTCACCTGGACAATAAGAACTGCTATGCCAGACTGTTGTTTATGTATTACAGCTCCGCATTTAACACGGTTATACCCTCCAAGCTGATCAAGAAGCTACTGGGGCTGGGACTCAGTGCTACTCTGTGCAACTGGGTTCTGGACTTTCTCACAGACCGCAGCACGTGAAGATTGGCAAAAACACCTTCACCACAATGATCCTCAACACCGGTAGACCACGGGGAAACGTTCTGAGCCCGTTGCTGTACTCCTTGTTTACACATGACTGTGTATCCAGACACAGCTCTAACACCATCATCAAGCTGATGATACCACCATTGTGGGCCTGATTAACAACGACAATGAGACGGCCTACAGAGAGGAGATGAGATTCTTGACGGAGTTGTACCAGGAGAACAACCTCTCTCTCAACATCAGCAAAACCAAGGAGATGGTATTATACTTTAGGAGGCAGGATGCAGCTCATCCCCCCATCTACATTGGAGGAGATGCTGTGGAGAAGGTCAGCAGCTTCACGTTCCTTGGGGTCACCCTCAGTGCCAACCTCAAGTCCTCAGAACACACAGCAGCTGTCACCAAAAAAGCCCACCAACGACTTCACTTCCTCAGACTCCTAAAGAAGGCTAGGGTGTCAACCCTTGTCCTCACTAGTTTCTACAAGTGTGCTGTGGAATCCATCCTGAAGGGAAGTGTTGCGTCTTGGTTCGGCAGCTGCACTGCTCAAGACAAGAAGGCTCTGCAGAGAGTGGTGAAAACAGCTCAGAGGATCATAGGCACACCACTCCCTGCAATAACTGACATTTACACCACACGCTGTCTCAGAATAACTAAACGGATCATGAAGGACCCCAGCCACCCTGCATTGCCACTTTTTACTTTCCTGCCATCCAGCAGGAGACTCAGGACAATTCACACACGCAAAGCATGATTCAGAAACAGTTTTTACCCCAGCGCTATCTGACTATTCAACACACAGTAAGTGTTTTTCCCTCTCTGTGCAATAAATCTGTTTCTCATACTACGTGATATACTGTAGCAGACAACACTCTACACTGCACTGACACTTTACACTGCACTGACACTTTACACTGCACTGACACTTTACGTCCATGCAACTTCCAGCTAAAACTGTGTTTATTTAAGCCTGTGTTTATTTTTTGTTGCTGCACTGCTATGTCTTTTTATGTATTGCATGTCTTTATGTTCTGCCTGTGAAGAGGGTATTCAAGCAAGCATTTCATTGTGCTCTGTACACTGTACTTTGTACATATGAAAATAATAAACTTCAACTTCATAAACTTCCCCCCCCGACCCCCCGGGGTTCATTACTGAGGGCCTCTAAACCAATGTTTCTCAACCCAATCCTCAGGAACCCCCAGGCAGGCCACAGTTTTTGCTCCCTTGCAGCTCCCAACATACCTGTACCAGTTATTAGGTGTTCTGGATTATTTGGTTCAGGTGTGCGGTGAGCAAAAATGCAGCCTGTCTGTGGGTCTCTGAGTCCTGGCTTGAAAAACTGTGCTAAACCAACAGACCGCAAATGAGGCCTCAATGGCAGTGAGAAGGAATGTCACATGGATGGGGATCCTGAGATATATACCTTTATAGGCAGAGAAGAGCATTTTAATCAGCAAAACATATACTTGCCCAGGAGTGACAGCTTCTAGTTAATTACCATCCATCCCTTTTTCATTACCACAATGCCAGGAAGTTATGCTGGATGGTGCTGTAGGGGTAGTAAGAGGGCTACTTGGGAATGCATGGGGAAGAGGAAGCAGGTGGAAGGTCGGTGCATCATCAGCGGCCAGCTGGTTTAACCCAACAGGAACCAATCAAACTGCCAGCTACGCAGGTCTGGGGATCCACGGCCTGTGATGACCCCACCCAAAGGATGTTCAGAAGCCTTGTGTTGAGCAGAAGTAATAAACAGCTTTCTCAGAAAGAGCAGAAGAGCAGCTCCGTGATGCGGGGCAAGAAATCATGTGACTGGGCCATGTGCCCTCTTTTTTAGCCTATTGGAAGTGTTATCAAGAAAGAAAGTTGCATTACGCAGTGTTATAGGGGCAAGGGTTACAGGACGGCTGAACCAGGGAGCCTAGTTAGCTACCACCACGTGCTTTGATTGAATGCAGCCTTTGTCTGCTTCCTCCGTGGAGACTGCGCTAACCTCTGAGTGCTCCAGCTGGGGCGAGGTAGCAGCAGGAGAGCAGGAGACTAGGAAAGAGTGGGAAGGAGACATGGTGCCTGTCTCATTTATCTCCCAATGTTTTTCCTATCCTTTCTTGTCTTTTTCTGGAGGGTGACATGTGCTTTTGAAGGCAGAAAGCTCTGCCTGCTCCTCTCTCCTCAGATGAAAACACACTCCGTGACTCAGCTTCTGAGGCTGACCCTTGCTTGCCTACTACGCCCCCTCCCCTCACAAGTACAGGTTAAAAAACACAGCTGCCTCACATTTATCTCATCCCCATCTTACATAATAGCTATGATATCCATGAAGCATGTTCCCCCATGCAAGGGAGGACATTCTCGTCTCGACTCAAGTGACAATCATTCCGAGCTCCTATATGTGGGAGACAGATCCTCCAATTTACCTGCAACAGCATAGTTAGAGGCGAACACAACCCCCTAAGCCCTGATCTGCTTTATTGAATTTTAAATGACTCCTGTGGATGCGTCAGCATCGACTAAAATACCCCATGATGAGGTTTCATGGGCGAGATGTTCTGACAAAGCAATCGATCAGAGCATGGCCCGTAAGAGGGGCCCATACCTGGGCTGGATTTACAGCAGCGCAGTGGAACTTTAATCAATCTTAAACCGCCGGCGACTCCCCAATAAGACGGGAGCCATAAATCACCCCCAGCTACATACCACGGCCGAATATGTGGGCTTCTTATGCCGAGGAAATGCTCAGTCTCAGAGTCATTGGGTTACCGAGGAGTTACAAGATGTGGCAGATCAGGTAACGGGACATCAGTGACTACAGAGAATAATGAGGGGAACTGTTAACAGAGACGATCCGGATGGCGACAGTCGAAAGGGAGATGCAGCTACGACAGTGGAAGCCGAAGGGAATTACACTCCGCTCATACTGGCCATGACACTAAATCGCAGGCACTAGAACGATTTTCCTCCACCCCCCTGGAGTAATGCACTCCTGTTTACCTCGATCTGGTCCCTTTCTCTTACCTGTCAAAACAACAGCGCACTACTGAAGCACAAAATCAAGGGTAAGGACTACAAGAAAAATCGAACGGAAAAACTTTGAACGGCGCTTTATAATAACAGAGCTGCCTAAGAGCTAATATACTCAAAAGCAATCAGCCGTCAGCGTGCGGAGTGATGATTATACGACTCCAGTGTCCGCCTGCTCCTACAGATTCGATGCGTCAGATGTGCGCCCCCCCCCCGCCCCCC
>JAODKL010000115.1:727203-737691 GCA_026780765.1 Petrocephalus schoutedeni
CCGGCCATGAGACCACCCCCAGCCGGATCGGGGAGGGAACCTCTGTTTGTCTCTCTTGGCACTTTGTTTGATTTCATTGGAGTCTAGAGGGCTCATTCCAGTGCGCAGACAGATGTGAGGACACACACACACACGTCCGTGCGCGCACACACACACGCATGCATGCACGCTCGTTTGTATGCATATCTTTGTGGGGACCATCCATTTATTTCTACAGGAAAAGCCCTAATCCCAACAATGACAACCATAATCCCCTACCCAGCCCTAACCTTAACCATAAGTAACCAAACAAAATACTTTTAAGACTTTTGACATTTTGCAGTCACAGGTTTTTATAAAATTGAGTTTCCCCTTGTGGGTACTGAAAAAATTGGTCCCCGCAATGTTAAAATGACAGGTTTTTAATCACATTTTGGGGACATTTGATCCCCATGATATTATTTATACCCACACACACAGTTATGGCAGATACACACACACACATACACACAGACAAGCTGAGGAATGTCTGTAACATTATGCCAGGCCTGATTCAGACAGCCCCCAGCTGCCATGCTTAACTCTTATTTTTATTGTTTTAAGAGTGTAAAACATGAACAAACACCACTCACACACACACACAGAGTCAGTATGCAGCCCCCCCCTCCCCCCGCCCCAGTGCTGACAGGTCCATACAGCTGCGCCTTTGATCTAATGTGGAGCTCTGCTCAGAACCCATCCGGGCCCCTCGGGGCCGAGCTAGAGCAGGGCCGCCAAGCCCAATAAAAGCCAAGGACGAGGTTCCCACAGCATTCCCCTTTAATTACATCTCTCTTCCTTCCAAAAAGCCGTACCTTTACGGGGTCCCCGTTGACCCCAAGAGTGTGGGATGACCCACAGTGAACCCTGAGCCCCACACTTTTAGCTTAGGGAAAGTGAGTGCCCTGACCCCTCCTAGCACCCGCACCCAACAGACCTGCCCCACCCTCTCTGGTATGCAGAGGTGAGCAGAAGGAGGGAAGCCAGAGGTGAGGAGATATAGACTGAAGGGTGGCCAAGTAAACATGCTCAGAAATAACAACCCATCTCGCTGCACTACACAGATGGCTCAGGCCAGGTAGCCGCCTCCCCACGGTCACTGGGCACTCCAGTTCTGCTGGAGCAGAAGGACAGACAGACACTACTCTGGGTTTGGGCGACCGTCTGCAGAAACAATCTCTGCTAACTGAGAGGAACTGCCCTCGTGGCCCTCTGCGTTGTCAAACCACCAACCACACGGGAATACGATCCCCCAAGGTGCTGCGGCGGGAGCCGAGCGGGCCGCACGAGAGAGCCCTCGGAGTCCCCCGAGCCACGAGAGGCGTGGGGAGGGGCGGGACTCACAGTGCACTTCCCGTATCGGCTGTACTTCCGGCCTTTCTCGGAAACGGTATAGAGGTAAATGAAGTTATCGTGTGATCCCACTGCCAGCAGGGAGCCATCTGAGAAGGAGAGCAGAGCGTCGTCAGTCGCGCCATCGCCGCGGTTTCATGAGACGAGGGGGACGGGAGCTCGGCTCTACCCACCTACAGAGTAGCGCATGACTGACAGCTGCTCGTTTCCGTCTGTATGGATGGCGATCAGGTCCCTCGTCTCGGCATCGAGAGCGTACCACCTAGATCCGACATGGGGGTGGATGCTTGGGTCAGACCAAAAGGCTGCTCTAGACCAATTATACCTTTTACATCGAATGCAGCCCGGATGAGGACGTACTTTCCTGAGTGGGTCCCGATGGCCACAACAGCACCGCTTGGGTGGAAGTCCGCACAGTGACCGTGCTCCTGGAGAAGGACGTGGAAAAGAGAACCGGGGAGAGATGAAGTGAGGAACGGAGCGGCAGACTGTTACAGCGAGACCCTTGGCAGAGCTGGGCAGGGACTCTTACATCCAGAAGCCTGGTCCATTCCAGGGTGTGGTCCACAGAGTTCCAGAGGCACATCTGTCTATCCTGAGCACAGGTGAGGAAGAGGTCCTTGAAGGGGTGAGTGGCCAAGCCCCAGAGCTCGTCCGTGTGGCCCTGGAGGAGAACAAGGCGGTCAAGAGCAGGAATCTCAATCCTGAACCTTCCGGACTCACGGCTTGCCAAATACAAGGGGTCAGGAGATCATTAAATGGATTCTCTCCTCCCGAGAGAATAACAAATGAGGAGAAGTGGCCACAGAGACATGGATCTTCTGAAGACTCGATTCCTAAATAAACGGGACCTGAAATACCCAGGAGCAAATTGAGCAAAAGTCTCTCCAGGACAATAATGGACTGCACAGAACTCTAGAACCTGGGAAGAATAAACAAATGATTCTACACCAAGTCGGGGAGAAGGCATCTGTCAACAAATAGAGCCCCCCCCCCCCCCCCCCGGACACGCCTGAGATCAGTGGAGCACCAGTGGGGGGAGGGGGTATGAGTTCTGTTGGATACCCCTGAAAGACAGGCGAAATTCCACCGTTTATTTAAGCTGGAAGCAAAAGAGAAACTGCATTCCAGACCAGCTCGTAGCATTCAGTGTTTGGAAACATTAGGCCTCCCCAGGAGCCCTTCAAGGCCGAAATGGGTCGGAACCGAAGCAGATCAGATTCCGGTGGCCTGGGCCGCCCAAAAATCACTTTCATCCGTTTAGACTGCCTTGGATGGCCGCTCGGTTCAGCTCAGAACCGCGACCTCTTTCGACCTGCCTCATTGGAGCCTCGGGCCGGTTTATCGAACCCGGTCGGCACACGCTGCTTCCTGTGAAGCCCAGAGGTTCGCTCACCTGCACCTCCACCTGGAAGCCATCATTAAACGTGCCTCGCAGGATCATGTTCTTCGATGTTCCCACCAAAAATTGGTTGCCCTTGCCCTCGGCCACCGCCCGAATAGACCCATACTGGTCAGGGACCTACAGAGGGGGACAAGAGACAGGGTCTGAGCACCATGGGTCACACTCTGAGACCACTGTGGACCTTCAGGAGGGGGCCGCACTGCCAACCTCAATCTCTCGCTCTATATTCAGGTCATGGTCCCACAGAATGATCTTGTGGTCCTTGCCACCTCCAGTCAGCAGCGTCCCGTTCCTCATCTGGCACAGCGTGAAGACACTGCCGTCGTGGGCCTTTATCTGCCGGCTGATCTGGTACACACCTGGGGGTGGGACTGTGGGAGAGCAAAAAGAAAATGCTCAGAGAGGAGGTGGGAATACGGGTGGGGGAAAAGGTGTGGTCTTCACATTAGGGCGGAGACAATACAGAAGGGGCGGGGTCAGACTATCAATGTTTAGAGGAATTAGGTGGGTGGAGTCACATGTTGAGGAGAAAGACCGGGATTCTGTCCAACTCACTATCCACCACAGGATTAAGAGAGCGAGTTAGGCAAACACGAGCGAGACTGGAGAGGCTACAGCGGTCCACATTTCTGGGAAGGGAATACCACAAATACTTCAGAGGCCTTCATGTGGTATACTGCAGAAATTAAACACAGACGAGGGGCAGAGCTGTTTTCAGAGGGCTGACGTGCAGGCTTTTTTTTCCTTAGTGGGGGAGTTTAGGGGGTGAGTGTGCATTTATGAGCAGGGCATGTGCGTCTGAGAGCTCGCCATGGCGTGCGCGCATCTGATAGCTCGCCCTGACGCGTGTACGTGTGTGAGCGTGGGTGTCTGAATTTCCGCATCACTCCTGATTATCACTCCTGGTTAAAAACACCCAGGGGTGCCCTGGAGGTGGGAAGCTGGGCACTACAGTGAGGGGGCAGAAGGAGAGTGATGCACTTCAACACAGACCTACGGTGTGAAGAGAGAGCAGGTTTTCTGAAGGATTTGAATATGAGCAAAAGACAGCTAGTGAAGCTGCTGGTATGGTCCACATTGACTTCCAAACAGTGAAAATCTGTTTGCATTTACTGGCCCCACAAAAGGTCAGGTGACCCGAGGTGAGAGGCCATCGACATATCAGTTCCTGTTAAAAGCCCTCCCCCAACACACTGGCTGGCACCGACCTACGCGGGCCAAGGCTCGACTTAGCAGCAAGCGTGGGGCGTGAAGGCGAGCCGGGAGCCAGGGAGTGCCAAGGAGGGACCGTTCCGGCCCGTGAAGTGAGCAAATAATAATTTAGGCTGCAGCGCTGACACCCCACGCTCACGCTCTCCAAATTCCAGTTCTTTTGCATGCCAAAGAAACAATTATCATGTGCAAACGAGCTTGAGTAAACGACTCTTCCTCAAGGCAGGAGGACTCAGCAGCAGATTCTCACTGGCAGCAAGGCACGCCCTTTGTCCCTGCATGTGGAGGCTGTTATGCTGGGAGGGGGGGTACCTTTGGGGCCCTTGCTCTGAACCGGTTCCGCCACGGTCCGGGTCCAAATCAGCATGATGCCGCCCGAGTCGCCCGTGAGGATGTCGCCGTTGCTGAGAAAGGCCAGGCACTGCACAAACTTGGGCTTCTCGTATTTCTGAAGAGCGAGGTGGGGGCGGAGCTTAGGAGAGGGGCACAGTGTGTGGCTGGGGGGTGTGTGTGTGAGACACAGGGTGCAATTCTGAGTGCAACAGGATGGGGGCAGAAGGCTCTCACCCCAAAGATGCCCTGCTTTCGTGCCAGTGAACTGCCACTCCAGGTCCAGAAGAAGATGTGGGACTTGCCACAGGTGACGATGGTATTGGCATCAGTGGGGTGGAACTCCACGGCCAGGACCACCTCGTTTGTGGTCTGTGGTTGGGGGAAGGGAGGGTGGGGGATGTTAGGCAGATAGCCCCGGGGCAGCAGAGAGCTGGGGGCCAGGGGGATGCAGCCACCAACAGCCTCACCTTAATCTCGGCGATCTTAGATTTCTTCTGCCAGTCCCAGACAGTCAGCATGTGTTCGTTGGAGTCATCGATCACGCCCAGGTGGACGCCCGAATCCTGAGGAGCAGGAGGAAGACGCATGTGTATATGTGTGTGTCTGCGGCCGCCCGTTTCACTGCGGCTGTTGTTTTTGCAGGCAACTGTAATACGCCAAGAAAAGTCATCGAGACAGAAGGAACGGAAGAAGAGATGAAAACTCGGGTGAGGAGCGACGGGGGTTGATTAGGAGCAGGGTGAGGAATGCACCGTCCCAGCTTGGCCTCGGAACCAGCTGCCTGCTCACAGCTGGGGGTCTGGCACACTGTTTAAGGTCAGCGGATTCCGCGCTAGGCCTGCCAAGGAGCTGATATTCTCATCTTCGAGACCTTCGCTGTAGACCCCCTCTCCCTCCCCCGAACCCCCTCTGCAGAACCTTGGACTGTTAACTGTTGAAGTCTACCCCTGCTGCGGATCGGCCCCTGTCTGCAATCCAGCGGGGGCCAGGGAACTGCCCCCCCCCCCCCCCCCCGGTAAAAGCAGGAGCACGACGAGGAGAGTAGCGAGGACTCACAGCTTTGGAGAAGGAGAGCGAGCCAACGCCTCTCTCAAAGGTGCCCAAGCCGATGACCTGCAGGGTGCTGAGCGAGACTGAGTCCCAGACCCTGACGTGCGGCTGCAGGGGCTGGAGGGAGAGACACCGGGGTCAGAACAAACATCGCCATCTTGGAACAAGGACACGCAAACACAGGTGGCCGCAGACAGCGCCGTCCACTCATGAGAGCGGCACCGTCCCGGCGCGGCATTTGGCCCAATTTCAACAAATACTTGAGGGGAACCGTTCTGAAGCAGCGGGGGGATGAGCCCAGACAGCGTTATTGCGCAATAAAAACGCCATTGTTTTCTCACAGGCCCGCCGGGCACCCAACCCAGGGTTCACCCCTGGCAGGGGCTGGCGGTCTGCGTCAGGAGGTGGGGGAGAGACAGAGGGAGAGAGAGGGGCGAGGGCTCACCCGCCCATCCTTGTCCACACCGGCTATCTGTCCTGTGGCGATGCGGATCTTGTCGGGGTGAACAGCAAGGCTAGGAAGACAAAGGTTGGTTGTGGGGAGGGGGGACCTGCCATCAGCTTCGCCACTTTGCGTATTTTTACAAACCCCTGGACAAAATTTGCATCCATTTACATGAACGGCCTCCACCAATCAGACAGAAGCTCCGCCCCATGCGCCCAACCGCCCAACCCCAAAGTGCCAAGTGGCCCATCCCAAACATGCCTGGGCTCCCCCCTCCGTGACTCACCACTTGACGCAGTCTGTGTGGCCCAGGTAGTGGCGCTGCGTTCGCTCCTCGTAGTTGAAGAGCACGACCACGGAGGCGACGAAATAGACGATCTCACCGGTGGGCAGCAGGTACACGTTGGCCCTGCAGTCACGGCCCCGGTACCCATAGCTGGCCAGCGGAGTCAAGGGGCAGAAAGTGGGGAGAGGAGGAGAAATGGGGGGTGCAGGAGATGTGGCAGCGCGGATAAGGCAGCCTTTGATCTGGGCCCTTCAGTTTGTGCCAAAGCCAGAGGAACTTTCTTCACTTATCTCCCCCTACAGGCCGAGAGCGGATGTGCGTATTTCACATCCTGCGCGGAGCTGCGCACATCCCACCTCCTTTGCTGAGTGCCAAAGAATCCCAGGGGAACCGAGGGGATGAGGGAGAACAGGAAGGGAGGTTCTGAGCCAACGAGGAAGGGGGGGGGGGCATCGTGGAGGAGACGGGACGCGGGACAGAGGGAAAGGGGGCGGGGCGGAGGCACGGGAAGGATACACCCACTCCAGCTTGAGCCGCTCTGGGGGCAGCTCCGTCTTCACGTCGTCGTAGTTCTCCACATCCGACGGGATGAACATGGTGATGGGACGGCCCCTCATGAACATTTTGATGTACTCCCCCTCTGTATGGGGAGGGCGTCGTTAACATGGCGGACACTGTGCAGCCAAACCAACCCGGCAGTCTCGCAACACACACAGCATGGAGAATGCTCAGAAAAGCGCATAATAGTGGGTGGGGCTACTCTGCTGCCAATCACTGCCCAATTTAAGCCAATGAAAAGGAGTATAAGCCAGCCAGTGTACGACAGCCCCGCCCACCATGGGCTTCAGCGCACCAAAGTGTGAGCCGTCTTTCCGTTCAGCCTGACAGCAGGCAGGTTTGTCTGAAGAGAGAGACCTAAGCTCAGCTGTATAATTAATTCAAAAGGTAACAAGGACTCAGGACCAGCTCAAGTGACCTTAGCAGTGTTAGTGACGTCAGCGGTGTTCTGTGGCTGTGGGAAGAAAAGCTGGCACCTGAACAGATACCCAAGTGAAGAAAAAGATACCGGAAAAGCAGATTTAAAATGTCTTTTGAGTCTGAGACAGAGATAATTTTGTCCGGTGGGGGGGGGGGTAGGTGCTTTGGGATTACTATCGGACATGATTCCGTATCTGTGGCCTCGCTTTGCCTGGTGAGCGAAGCGTGGTACATAAGGACCAGCAGAGGTATCAAGGAGGCTTCAGTCACCGGGAACACCGGACGGCATTCTCCCTGTGTTATGACTCAGCTGTCTTCAGGGTTTGGGACCACAAGGAGGCGTTAGACCATGTGACAGTGTTTTCAAGGCCTTGTGACTCAAAATAAGACTGATTATGAACTACTGCCAACTAAGATCCCGGTATATAAGTTCCCGATGACAAGACAAAGCAATGGAGCCCTAAAAGAAATGGGCCTCGAAAGCGTAGGATGCAAAGCAGTCTCAAAGGTCTGACCTGAGAGTAGGAGGGGGGATGGAGCAAAGTGGCAGGGGCAACCAAACAGTCTGAAGAGGGCTCTTACCTTGGCTGTTTTTCTCTCGTGTTGACATTTTGGCTAGTTATGAAATAGAAGAAAAAAAAATCACTCAAAGCCAAAGTAATGTAATAATAACAACAGTAATAATAAAAGTGGTATTTAAAAAGGCGATATGGGAATGACATGGTATATCCCAGAATGCACTGCGGGCAAAAGACACCTGATCCCAAAACCCCACCCTGGTTGGTTCTCACTGATCTTTCATTCTTATGAACTTACGACCTGCGGCTTCCTTACCGAAGCCAGGCATGGTTATGCAAACACCGGCATATAAGGTTACGGCACACAAGTGTGGGCAGGGGGTTCGCCGGGAGCGACAGACTGGCCCCGAACCCAGAGACGGTAAATGATGCCCGGCGCCACTTTACACCTGAGCAGGTGCCATTATTCAACTGGGGGTGACGGATAAGACGGGCACGGGGCCCACGGCGTCTTACCCTGGCTGATTGTCGCGTCTTTATGCCTGCAGGGGAGAGAGGGCGTCACTGTTAGGGTCACGGAGACGAGCGCATTCCGCCTCACGGGGCACGCCGGGAAGGCCTGTCCCTCAGCGCTTAGAGACGCAGCCAACCGGAGGACGAAGTCTGGGCCGTGCCAGCGATTCTCCGAATCAGTGTTCCGGGAAATGCCTCGCCATTTCTCTCGAGGTCGGACAGAGCGTGTGGAACTCTAAGTAGGTCTTTTTTTTATTGTTTAAATTTTCCCTCAGAGATAAGCGGGCGGGAAAACATCGGAGCCATTTTGTCCGTGCATGGACTTTATTGTCAGTGGAGATGCCCCCTCCCTCCCAGCCCCGGGTCCCAGTCCCCGCCCTGCCCTCCCCTGGCACTCACTTGTCAGCATTCCTTGCCACCTTGGCCAGGAGCTTGGAGGTGGAGGCTGCCTTTACCAGCTTGTTCCGGGCATCCTCCCCTCCGTCCCACGTGCTGCTCTGGGAACGCTCCATTCCGGGTCCCCGCTTCGTGCTGTGACCCCTGCTTTGGCCCGGGGAGGGGGGTGGGGTGGGACATGCAGAAGGGATAGTTACATTGGGGAAAAGAAGACATCCCACAAACGTCAGAGAGGGTAACAGAGGGCAAAGCGGGGGGGCGTGACGTTACCGCGCCGACGGTCACTTTACAAAACGGGAAGGACTGGCTGCTAGTGCCACATGGATTATTAACCCTTAGCTGGAAGACAGTCCTTCGCACATCTGTGCCAGCAGAGGCCGAAAGGCCACGCCCCTCGCCCCAGTGCCTGGATTCCCCTTCGAGGAGCGAAGCTTGCAAGCGAGGATGCAACCACCACAGGGACTCGAGCAGGGGTGGGGGGGCTTCTTTGTTCTGGGTTAGTACCTCAGGGCAGGGGGGCAGGAAGTGAAGGGGGGCCACCGGGCTGCATGAGGGAAAAAAATCAAGCCTTGCAGTTAAGCGTTGATCAAAACAGGGGGAGATGAGAAAGAAAGGAAAGGTGAACGAGGAAGCAGAGAACGGGTCTCAGGCCTCATGCCAAGCTGCCAGGGAGAGAATGGGTTAGCCGACGGGCCGCGCAGACTGGATTACTTCTGCACAATGCTCTGGTGACGCCCACTGGAGGCGGGGTCATACCAAGGCCCCGCCCCCACCATCAGAACACCAGAGGTGACTGACAGGAATACAGTGGGGGGAGAGCAGGGCAAGGACACGAGAGAAGTGATCCAGTCCATGGGGGGGGGGGGGGAGCAAAATCAGCTGTGCACAGGGGAGTCGAGTAGGATGCATCCCCCACAGAGACGGTCGCAGCTCAGGGACTGGGGCTGAAATGCTTCTGGGCAGAATGATGGAGGGATGGAGGGGGGAAGGTGGGAGAGGCAGTATTGGGTAGAAGTGGAGAAAAGTCTCGGGACACTTTCTAGTGTTTAAGGAGTCGGCAGGGGTGATTCTGAAGATGGCAGCCCCAGCACACTGCACCTCTATGCATAAGCCCCACCAAACTGCAATGGGGGGGGGGGGGGGGGAGGGGCAAGGCCATCTCCATCCTGCAGCGTGATGCTAAACAGCGGTCAGCAGGTCGGAATCTGGGTAGCGGGACTCCAGCACACCTCCGCGTCCCTTTCCTTTGCCGGCGGGGGCAGGTTTTCGCACCGAGAAAATCAGAAACGAGGTGGCTTCCGATTCCCACTGCCTCTCCTGCGCCGCCCCAGGTCTGCGTGTCAGGTGACCAGCGCGTGCAGGTACATACAGAATACAGGTTACAGGAAGAACCCCGGCTCACAACAGCCACTGGGAGACCAGCCGGCGCTAAGCGGCTTTGGATGCCGGCTACTGTGGCTTTTTCATACCATCTCCAGAGCCTTTATGCCCATGGGGCATTAAGCCAGAGGTTTATTACTCTGTGAGACACCCCCGCCCACTGCTGCCGCACCAGGGCACCAGTTCAGAGGAGAGGCGTACCTCACAAATGACTTTCAGCATCTTCCCGGGATGGGGGGGTAAGCAGGCCTAGCCACGCTCCCAGGCCGGGCCGCCCTCAGCCCTCCATCCAAATCTCCCATGGTGCTTCAGGGCAGACAAGTAAGATCACATCCACTCCACCCCCCCCCCCCATCAAGTTTAAGAGGCCTTTAATGTGGTGCTTTGTGAGAGATCCGCTCCGGGTTCGTTTACGGGTGCGGGCGTGGGCGTTACGACATAATAAGCAACAGGCTGGCCAACAAAACCCACCCCCAACTGCGCCCACCCAGGATGTACCCGGAAAGAGATACCACAGTACACTCCCATCAGTTGAAAGGAGGTTGCAATTAGGTATGTAAGTAAACTGTCACTGGTGGTATAAACCACTTCATAAGAGATG